>WBNH01008475.1:62126-87430 GCA_013401255.1 Urocolius indicus | reverse complement strand
AAGATTACATCTACAGAGGAATGGAAAATCAAATAGGCATTTCTAGTGACAGAAGGTATCCTGGTCTTCCAACTCTTTTGGGGTTTTTCCCACATTGCCTTTCTGTCTTTATATTCTCCCAAGCAGAGGAACCAGATATGTAGTAGGCCTTGTTTTTTTTCTACAAATATGGGTGGTATAATTCCCCTTCCTTTCACCTGTGAAAGACTGAAGACTTTGCATGTTGTCAGAGTAAAGCAGAATAATTACCCAGCAGAAATAAGCAAAGACCTTTTTAGGCAAGAGTGAAATGTTTCTTTGCACGGTTGACCTGGTTTGTTCTATGTATCTTGCCAGAAGGCTTAAGGCTCCTTCACCATCACTTCCCTTATAAAGGTCAGTATGAAGGTTAGCTAAGAAGTTAGATGACAAAGGGCAAATGAAAACAGTAGTATGATGACTTTATTTCTTAATACTGGACTATTGATACAGGTATACAAGAATATGGTGTCTCAGCCTCAAACACATCAAAAAAATGTGTTGCAAAATGAATAAGGACCTGGGAAATACTTCAGAAATTGGATAGACCTAGACTGGTCTCCTCAAAGGCAAGAAAATCTTTAGAGAGACAACAGGTTTTATTTTTCTTATAGTGATACAGGGAGAGCACAATTACGTTCTCCTCATGATGGAAACACTTCTAGCCACACTGCAGCTCCATGGAAGTGGTGAACAGAAATTTACAGAGATGACTACTAGGTTGTTTCTCTGTCTAACTTCTATGAGTCTCTTAAACTTAGTTTCTAGAGAAGGACAGAGGAGATAAAAATGCCAGCTGGTTATACTGAATAACATATGTTATTTCTGCTTATGCTGCTGGTTTGAGAGTGTTGGGGGCAGGCTATCTGCACAAAAACAAAGGTTGTTCATGGTAAGCACATGTATCCAGCATATGTGTTAATCTTATACTGCCTAAAGGACTAGCAAGACCATGACCTGGCTGGCTGACTGACTTGATAAATGAAAGAAATAACAATTGTATGAAATATGAAGAGATTAAAGACTTGAGAAGAAGAAGAAGAAGAAGAATTGACCTCACTAAAATGAATTACAATTTCACTATACTAAGCTGAATGATGACTTACTAGTTTATAACACAAAATTAGTTTTTTTGGTTATGATAAGAAATACAGAGCATAATATGAGCTCAAAAGAATTCCTTGACTTGTATCCTGTAGCAGATTCACGGTGTGTAGAAAACACTGAGATTAGGAGTCTGAAACTAATATCATAGATGACATTTAGAACAAAGAAATCTAGGTGCAAGTCAATTTCAAGTCCCCATCAAAGAGGTCTTTGGCATTCCTTGGTATTGAATGCTGATACTTTATTAATTTAATAAGAATAATTTTCATCAGCTGGACTAGAAGGCTGTTTCATTTCTGAGCACTGCTTGCCTCTTATGCAGATTCTGTTTCTCCCGTCTCTCTTTTCTGACAGTTTCTTCGTCTTTTCCTTTCCCTAATGCCACTTTCAGGTGCTGTTGACTATGGCTGAACTGAGCAGCAAATCTACTTGCTTATCATTATCAAAACACCCAGCAACTTCCCTGCACATCATCTAAATGCCATCTTGGTGAATCAATCATCTGCTGTGAGCAGAAATGCAGATGCCCTTCTCTTTTCTTTAAAATCACCATTTCACAAAACAATTCTGCTTTTCTTTCTCTTTTGGCTTCTACCTTTTTTGCTATTCTCAAAGCACAAAAACTATTTTGGATATTGCTTTTGTTTTTTCTATGACAGTTAATTTCTTCCTTTCTCAGACCAGGAGCAGACATTGTAATTTTTTTTTTTTTTTTAACTAGAGCTGAAAGGGTTTTCTGCATTCAGTGAGCATAGGCATCTGCAATCTCATATACTAAATAATTTAGTCTGGACATTATTAAAGGCAGAAGAAAACAGATTCTCAAACATAGCATCTTCAAAAGAAATTACATTTACAAAGGTCATCTTTAATTCTGCTATCATTATCTCCAACTGGTCACAGTATTACTGCTCTAGTTCTCTCTAACATGTAGAAAGAAGGGGGGAAGGGATCATTATTGACAGCTCCAAAACAGACACACAGAAAAGTTTGGATTTCAAAAGACATTCACTAAAATTGTGTATGGAGTTCATTGACACTATTTCAAAATTGTGCCAGATTGAACTCAAAAACAACAAAAAAACTTCTCTATTATTTCATCTTTTATCTCAGCAGTGTGTGAAAAGGGAAGTATTTAATCTGTAGAAATATTTTTCTTTAAAAGTCAGGAAATTATGTGAGAGTATGATGCCATTTGAAAATTCCTTTCAGAATTAAAGGAAATGTTATTATGTTGTCAGTTATTGAATAAATGTTCACACTAGTTTTTTGTGTTTTTTTAACAGAAATCCTAAGTCTAAACATCAAAACAAGACCATTCTCAAGAATTACCCAAAGTCAGTATGACCTTAGGATTTGTTTCTTATTATCTTCCATTTCCATTTCTTCAATTAGAAGATTAAATTTTTTTTTTTAATCAACTCCTTAGATAATGGGAAATTGCACGTGTTTAAAGTATAGAGTTATTATTGTCACTAATGTAGTTCAAGAGTGGTATGTACTTATACAGGGAAACTGCGTATATCGTATTAAATGAATATATTTTTCACTTGATTATTCTTCAGTGTTTGTCATATAAATTGGAAGGAGGAAAATAATTTTCTCTGTTGGAGCATAAAACAAATTAGACATAATGGCACATAAAAAGCAAACCATAATCACCCTCTTGAAAACGAATGCATTTTACAGGATATGTAGCCATTAAAGCAGTCACAACATTTTAAACCTACTCCAGTTCAACACGCTTGCAATCTATTCACTTTCTGATGGCAGCATTTTATGAAGCTGGCACTGATAATTAAATAAATTATATAGTGGAAATTCTAAACTCATCTTGCATGGCAATGTTCCAGATTTTTCTTCCTTTGTCTTCAGTATTTGACTGAATAGTTTTTATTCATTCTGTAGTCTTTTCATGACATTTCCTTTATAGATTGTGAGTGGTTTTATTTTTTGTTCCGAACACAATATCTATTGATAAACTTAAGAATAGTCCATGGACAGAGTAGGCATTGTACTGTAGTTTACTGTGACTAAAGGGACTGTCTAGCAAAGCTGTGAGTGACCAATACAAGCTGCTACTGTTGAATGCCAAGGAAATAATCACTTCACACCATACTTCCAGAAATACCTCTTCTGTTAGATCAATCCACAGAAAAATATTGGAAAGCCTTTCCCTGACAATTTCATAGAGACTTCCAGCTTTGTTTAAGCAGTTTAAGAGAAAAAGTAATTTTTCTTTTCCCCATTCACCTTCCAGTACCAAAGGTCTCACCTTCACGGGATATCTCTTAAGCACCACACATGACTTTCATTTAGCTGATGACATGCTGTGAGAGGACATGTGTTAGAGGCTTCTATTACTGATCGTTCTGCAAAAGCAAAAGATAAAGATCTACTCTGGAAAGACCACAGTCAGCTTTAGGCCTTGGAGCTCCCAGATTAATTTTCACTTCTTAAGCCAGTGCCTAAGTGATTTGCAAAATAAGTGAAGTTTGTAAACATGCCTCCAAGAGTAGAAATTGAGCAACAGTGAAATTTTTCCACTTAAAGTAAGAAGATTTAGATTGCAATGCAAGTGATCACATATGAAGTGTTAGAATTATATTTTTTGAAACTCTGTAGAAAGTGATTTGCCTTATGGTTTTGGTGTTTGAAAATTCTCTGGTTTTTTAGGAACTTGTACTGCACCTCGACTTCAGTGGAATCTTCATTTATGGGGACATTAGTTTCCACATACAACACTCCTAGAGACTGAATGGAGGATTTGTCCAAGGGAAGATCCACTTAAAGTCAGGAACGAGGAGAGAGAAACAGCTGGATAAAAAGTTGGCTAAGCTAGAAACGGGATATGTATGTTACTGCAAAGAAGTTACACTCTGGAACACAGACAATAAATGATCTGCACGTAGTAAAAGACATGGAAATTGAAATAGAGATTCTTAGCCAAATATTCTAGTCTCAGTACACCAGGAGAAAGACACAAGCAAAGAAGGTCTCCAAAATCCATCTGATTGTATGGTTAACAAGTATTTGTCATGTTGCTTAGTTTAAAGGTGATCACCTGAATATAAAGAGATGTAACAACCTCTGCCGGTGGTGCAGACTGATCAGACTCTCTATATGGGATTCTGGTAATCTCCTTATCTGACGAGAGATACAGAGAAAATCCTTCAAGTCAGAATAAAAAAGAAATTCTAAAATATGAAGGTAAAGTGCTTTCTATCTTTCTCAATCTCAACTCAGGAAAACTTTATTTGATAAAGAAGACTTTTTTTTTCTTTCTTTCTTTCTCTGATGGAAACTGCCCTTTTTTCATTTCCTGATAAATTTACAGTGAAATGTCAAGGCAAGATCAGCCTTTCCTGGGAGGTAAAATCCTCAGGTCATCTTGAGGAAAAGATTAAAGATGACAACGTAAAACTCACTGACAACTTTGACTCAAGGCTAGGTAATGACTGACTGCGAAATTTTTCTTCTTATGATGTTATCGAATCACCAAGGTGTAAGCTGAATGTTTCGTTAATAAAAGTTTTGCTTATTCCTGTCCGTAGGATGAACATTAAAGATACAGAAAACTTTTAATGCACTTGGTGATGGGTGCTAAGAAAATGCAATTTAGGTTACACATTGCAAATGACCGTACAGGGTTTTTTTTGAGTCACTTAGCCATTTGAGAAATCTACATTGAAAGTTTTCATCTTGATCTCTCTTGCACACTCAGAAGAGACACACTCGTAACAGGTTATAATGGCAGGGCTGCAAATAAGTGTTGGGGTTATTTCCAGCTGCACATAGCAGGCACCCACAGTGGTGCATGTCTGAGCCCAAAGGTTGTCTCAGCCAGCAGAACCTTGGTATAAACCTCTGCTAAGCACCACAAGGTCATGAGGATCATCCAAAATCTGTTTGATCATCTCCCACAAAGAGTCCCTAGGGAACTGCCTGGTTACTGGTACTAGATGCCATTGAAACAAGTGCAAATTTGGTCACAGATGTCAATGTAGTCAAAGTTTCAGACACCACAAAAGTTCTTGTGGTAGAAAAATTGCTTGCAAGTATAGCTATTGCTCAAAGAATGATTCTTGAAGAAGTTTGGGGGAGAATTTTTCAGAAGGAACAAGACTGGCAGTGAATCTGTCATTACAAAACAGAATATTTCCTCTGGTCTATTTTTGCACTAAAAATTATTTGCCCACTTTTGATAAACCAACACTTGTAATTATCAACAGTCATTTGGCCATATTTTTTTATTTTATTCCACTTCCCTATTTTGTACCTTGATTAACCTAAAAAATGTTGTTCAAGGGTTCATCCATAGCAGGTAGTACCCAGAACACTTAAGTCTTCTGGAAAGACACTTAAGTTGTAACCTGATCCTCACACTGCACTTTAACACCATTAGGACATAATAGGATGTTTTACAACGTCTTTTCTACTTAATTCTTTACTGTATTTGCTATGCTCTCTTACTTCTGTTTTTCAGTCTAACAAAGGAGATTTTCAAGCTTGTAGTCCTGCTCTTGAATCTCAGTACTCCTCACCTGTGTCCTGGAACTACGAGTAATAGCTTTAGTTTCCCAGTACAGCAGCAACATACAGCTTTTGAAGTGGTTATATTAACTTTTAAATCTTCATATAGCTCGAATTAGCAAGGTTTTTTACAGCTGCATGTGTTTTCTTTGCTGACATCTTAATTTTTTTAGAGTGGATGCTGCAATACCATAATTAACTTAGATGTTCTGAAAAAAAAGAAATCTACAATAAATTAAGAGAGAAGTGGCCCTGAGCAACCTGTATAGTCAGCTGAGATACAGTCACCAGCCAAACACTTCCTAAAATCTGGTACAGCTTAACTAGAAACATATTTTGAGTCTGGTTTCCAAACGAGATGGTGAAATTTCAGGTTAGGAAAGGCTAAGTAGCAGTGAAACAAGATTGTAAACATTATGCTTACAGTCCAGGCAGAAAGGTTAAAAAATCTACTCAACTAACAGCTGGTAATACCAGATAGAAAGTAAGTTTAACTTTCAGGATAGACTTGCCTTTAGGCAAAGGAATATTAAAAAAACCAAAACAATAAAACCACATAATTTCTGCATCATAAAAATACTAAATATTAGTTTAAAAAAGTTTTATTCCATATCAGTCCTAGACAACCTAGAAAAATCAACCCTGTAAAGTTTTGAGCTCTCTATCATAAAAGCCCATCATTACCACTGTCCTGAGATCCATCTGAAAACCTTGTATTTCAAAAATGAAGATGATGAGGGTGAGTATACAGACATGTTTCTACTGACCTGCTGGAGCACAGAAATACAGAAAACACTTGATTCTTTACAAATACCTCTAGGACAAAAACACATTTTAACAAATATCCAAAGTCAGTGTATGATGGTGTTACAACTTTGTGTAGTCTGCACAACAGTGTTTTTCATCTTCTGTCTGGAGTCCTAAAGTCTGTGTGACCGAACCACAGTTTGATATCAGTGATGTGTGGCAGTTTATCAGCTGGCACACATCAACAGAGCCCCACTGACTTCAGTACACTGATACAACTTCCATTTGGAGATAAACATCAGGAAAATAACCAGATGTGGTGGTTTAGGCCTGGCTAGGTGTCAGATGCCCACCAAGTTGTATTATCACTCCTCCCCCTCAACTGGATAGGAGAGAGAGAAATATAATGAGCCAACATATGGACAGGGAGATCACTCAGCAATTAGTGTCGTGGGCAAATCAGACTCAACTTGAGGAGAAAGAGTTTGATTTGTTAATGAACAATCAGAACAGAATAGGAAAAATAAGAAATAAATAAAGTCTTAAAACACTTCCTCCCTCCACCCCTCCTTCTTCCTGGGACACCCTTTCCTTTCACCCACAGTGATGCAGGGTAATGTAGGATACGGGTTACAGTCAATTCATAACAGATGAACTTTTTTGCTGCTTCTTCTCAGGGTGAGACCTCCTCACACTTCCCACTGCTACAATTCGAGGTCCTTGATATGCTAAGGCCTGGGAAAGAGGATGTAGTTTAAGTTGCATGGTATAAGAGGAGAAGGAATTTTGACTGCAGCAGTTGTGAGCAGTTTTACTTGAAGGTATTCACAGAGCTGGCCTATGCACCACTCTCCCCTCTGTCTTCACTATTTTTACAGCCAATGTGTCTGTGTGAAATGTTTTATGGCTATTTTAAATATTGTTCAGGATATAATCTAAAGTTGATGTTAACATGTTATTGAAAGTTGCTCTGTTTGTCAAAATTACCCTGATTGGGATTATAACAATCAAGTAGATAGACATAATTTGTCAAACAGTGGTTAAAAATCTGATATGCATAATTAGAGTTTAAACAGAAACTAAAGTAAATTAAACTAAAGTACAAGACTGTAGACAGAGGCTAAAGGAACACCCCAGCAGCTACAGGGGAATCCTACAACAGACTTAAGTCTCCAGACTAAGTTAAAATCTCCAGATTTTTAATAATGAATTGGCAGCAAGTGTGTATGTGGACATCAGACTCTGTTGCCTCCAAACATCTAATTGCTGACATCAGGTGAGTTCATCTGGGAACTGATACTTTACTGGCACAAAGTGTAAATGATTTGTTAAAAAAACACCATAAATCTCCTTCTTGGGTTTAGCTAATTTAGATTTAGATCCAGAGGAGGAGGCTTGTAGG
Source organism: Urocolius indicus (assembly GCA_013401255.1). NCBI lineage: Eukaryota > Metazoa > Chordata > Aves > Coliiformes > Coliidae > Urocolius > Urocolius indicus. Next base: position 79,623 of record WBNH01008475.1, on the reverse strand, counting down.
ACCTGTTTTGTAGAAACACAGAATATGTATGTTGCTGACAGAACATGTATGTTACTGATGGAATGGGTATGCTGCTGATGGAATGCAGAAAGTGGTAACAGGAAGTGCAGAAAACTGGGATACTCAAGACAGCTCGAAAAGAAGTAAAAATGAGATTTTTCTGAAAGGAGATGTTTACAGCTTTGCTAAGAGATGGTATATCTTGTGATAGGATTGATGATGTTTCAGCCCATGAATTATGAAAGCTTTTGCAAACACAGAGGGTTGAACAAACCTATCAAAAAGATGCAGAATTCTAAAGCAAATGGCTCAGGAATAACTCACTTCCTCCAGAGCCTCAACAGGATTTCACATCTGCTTGCGGAGGGTGACCTGCAAGTGGATCAGTTGTTGCACGAATTTGGAACCATATTCTGACTTGTATGCCTGGAAAGAGAGTACGGAAATAATTCAGCCTAATAAAAAGAATGAGATAACAGCAAATTTCCTGTGCACTGGGCACGGAAGGACCAATAACTCCACATAAAACTGCAAATATTTTGGAAAAACTGCTCTTCGCAAACAGTAAAAGCCTTAATCGACACTGAAAAAGAGGCCTCCCTGATTTATGGGAAACCCAAGAAATGTAAAGGACAACCTGTAATTATCACAGGTTTGGGAGGGAAACAAATTGGAGTTGTGCAAACACAAATAAAAATGAAAATAGGTACCCTCTTAAGACAATCTTATTCAGTTATTATTATCTCTGTCCAAGAATATATAACAGGAACAGATATTTTGAAAATAATTACTTTGACTCTTTCTGATGGTCAGTATCAGTTTGGAGTAAAAAAAATTATATTAGTGCTGGGGAAATTTTAGTAGGAAAAGTGAAAATACCTCCTGTGCAGATTCCAGCTGCACCCGAATTGGTAACACTGAAACAACACAGAAGTCCAGGGGAGAGTAAAGAAATTTTACATACAATCAAGACTTGCTAGAAACTGGAGTTTTAAAACCTGCAACCACAGCCTGGAATAATCCAGTGTGGCCAGTAAAGAAAAGTGATGAGATCTGGTGACTGTGGTCTACAGATAGTTAAATGAACCCACTCCACCATTGGCATCTGAGGTGCCAGGTATCATCTCTCTGATTGAAAAAGTACAGCTACATCCAGGAATCTGGTAAGCAGTAGCTGATTTAGCTAATGCTTTCTTTACAATACCCATTGCTGAGGAGCACTGGGATCAGTTTGCATTTACTTGGCAAGGCAGTCAGTACTCTTTCACTTGTCTGCCTCGGGGGTGGATACACAACCCTACTATTCATCACCAAAGAGTAGCTGAGCAGTTGGATTTACTAACTTTACTAGCCACGATGCAAGCAGTACATTATACTGATAACATTATGATTCAAGGAGAAATTGAGCAAGAGGTACAGCATAAATTAAAATTATTAATTCAACATATGTATGAGAAACAAAACATGAGAAATTAATTCTACTAAAATTCAAAGACCGTCCCAAATAGCAAAATTTTTAGGAATTTAGTGGCACTGTGAGCATCGAAAAATATTGCCGAGGGCTCAGCAGAAAATTTTAGACTTTGCCATACCTTCCAACAAGAAAAAGGCACAAAGGTTTACTGAATTGTTTAGCTTTTTGGAGAAAACCCCACAGAAAGAAAATCACTGTATTGTTGTGTTGAAAGTAACCCGTTTGGTTTAGAACCTACCCTTTTATTTGACACTTTAACCCATTGCTAATGGATCCAAAAACCCAAACCACACATGCACTGCGGACCAGAATCATGGAAATCTGTTTTCCTGCAGTGTATGCAGGCCCAGGGCAGTGTCGTCATCAGCTTGAAGGCCGTAATCAATGACCACATCGGAGCCATTATTCTTTTTTTTGGAATGCGCACTGCATTACTTATTTCTGTAACTGTTATCATTATAAATGTTTGTCTATCTTCTAAATGTCCTAGAATAATAGAATCGTTTCAGCTGGAAGAGACTTTTAAGATCATTGAGTCCAGCCTTTGCCTAACCCTAATCAACCACTAGACCATTTCCCTATGTGCAACATCCAACCATCTCTTAAACACCTCCAGGAATGATGACTCCACCACCTNCAAGAATATATAACAGGAACAGATATTTTGAAAATAATTACTTTGACTCTTTCTGATGGTCAGTATCAGTTTGGAGTAAAAAAAATTATATTAGTGCTGGGGAAATTTTAGTAGGAAAAGTGAAAATACCTCCTGTGCAGATTCCAGCTGCACCCGAATTGGTAACACTGAAACAACACAGAAGTCCAGGGGAGAGTAAAGAAATTTTACATACAATCAAGACTTGCTAGAAACTGGAGTTTTAAAACCTGCAACCACAGCCTGGAATAATCCAGTGTGGCCAGTAAAGAAAAGTGATGAGATCTGGTGACTGTGGTCTACAGATAGTTAAATGAACCCACTCCACCATTGGCATCTGAGGTGCCAGGTATCATCTCTCTGATTGAAAAAGTACAGCTACATCCAGGAATCTGGTAAGCAGTAGCTGATTTAGCTAATGCTTTCTTTACAATACCCATTGCTGAGGAGCACTGGGATCAGTTTGCATTTACTTGGCAAGGCAGTCAGTACTCTTTCACTTGTCTGCCTCGGGGGTGGATACACAACCCTACTATTCATCACCAAAGAGTAGCTGAGCAGTTGGATTTACTAACTTTACTAGCCACGATGCAAGCAGTACATTATACTGATAACATTATGATTCAAGGAGAAATTGAGCAAGAGGTACAGCATAAATTAAAATTATTAATTCAACATATGTATGAGAAACAAAACATGAGAAATTAATTCTACTAAAATTCAAAGACCGTCCCAAATAGCAAAATTTTTAGGAATTTAGTGGCACTGTGAGCATCGAAAAATATTGCCGAGGGCTCAGCAGAAAATTTTAGACTTTGCCATACCTTCCAACAAGAAAAAGGCACAAAGGTTTACTGAATTGTTTAGCTTTTTGGAGAAAACCCCACAGAAAGAAAATCACTGTATTGTTGTGTTGAAAGTAACCCGTTTGGTTTAGAACCTACCCTTTTATTTGACACTTTAACCCATTGCTAATGGATCCAAAAACCCAAACCACACATGCACTGCGGACCAGAATCATGGAAATCTGTTTTCCTGCAGTGTATGCAGGCCCAGGGCAGTGTCGTCATCAGCTTGAAGGCCGTAATCAATGACCACATCGGAGCCATTATTCTTTTTTTTGGAATGCGCACTGCATTACTTATTTCTGTAACTGTTATCATTATAAATGTTTGTCTATCTTCTAAATGTCCTAGAATAATAGAATCGTTTCAGCTGGAAGAGACTTTTAAGATCATTGAGTCCAGCCTTTGCCTAACCCTAATCAACCACTAGACCATTTCCCTATGTGCAACATCCAACCATCTCTTAAACACCTCCAGGAATGATGACTCCACCACCTCCCTGGACAGCTGTTCCAATGCCTGACAATCCTTTCAATAAAGAAATTCCTCCTCGTGTCCAGCCTCAGCCTCCTCTGGCACAACCTGAGGCCATTTCTTCTTGTTCTATTGCTTGTTACTAGGGAGAACTGTGGACAATCACATCCTCCCTCACCTAATTGTCTTCCCACTATTCCTCCTTCACCAGCCTAAACATATTACAGTTAAAAATTGAATTATCACTGTTATGTTTAACTGTTATGGTTATATGGTTGTTCTGTTATCATGGGAAACATTTGCTGGTGTGGGAAGTTCCTTATATTTAAAATAGAAGCTAGAATTCCTATGGGAAGTGATATTTTGGCACAAATCTCTTTTAGGTTGTATTTTTAAAACAACTGGGTAATTATTACTGATGTTAGGCATTGATCTTGTTTAAATTTGATATCACTATAATGTTATAATGTTTATGGTTAACAACTTTGTTAGTTGACACCTGTATATAATCTCTACTTTTGTCTCCATTCATTCTCTGGTGGCAGATATAAAATGTTTAACGACAGGGTGGAATATAAGGGACTAGAAATATGCCTCAACATGGCTGGCAGGACAGTTCAACCACTGCAACTTCATCACCACAGCAACCAGAAAGTTTTACCTTTCAGAAGCCTATACCCTTCCTGTCATCTTGGAGCACCTAGCCCAAGTCCTCTGCTCATGTGTCTGGGCCCAGGGTCAACTGAAGGCTGAGTCAGCAAATATGGAAGAGCTTATGCCCTCCAGAACTTCTGAAGCCCCTGTAGTGATGATACTGAGCATGCACCCCGCTGCTGAATGGGAGGCGTGGCTGGGAACTTATTGACTACAAAAACAAGACTCCACAGAGCCATGGTGACAGCTAGCGTAACCTTCTCCTTTTCTTTCTCACTCTCTTAGTACAGTTACCTGTTGAACCGCAACAGTCCATTTGGTAGAGCATATCTTGTTAATTTTATGTTTTCATTGTAAGCAGGATCTAAGTTGGGACAATAAGTTTTAATTTCAGGAGCAGAGACAGCAAACCTACCTTCAACCTCAGCAACTGTTGAGTGTGCGGAGGAATGAGAAGATTCAAAGATTGGCTTTGGCTGGCCCAACCTGTGTCATCCAAGTACTGGGTCAGTGACTTGAGATGGAAAGGGACGTTGAACTAAGCATGTCAATTCCTGGCAACTTCACAGTCACCATTATATTTTTTGTTCCATGTCTAATTCCAGGTTTATGCAACTGATTAACAGTTTCTTTAATGAAAATAGTTGCATTAATGAACTATGCGAGAGTATTAAAAGAAGAGATAGCTTAGACAAAATATAATTACTGATGACAATAAAGTCTCTGAGTATTAGTGAAGGATGTAGCTAAAATGTCTATGAGAATGTATTCATGTTTTCTTTTAATATATCCATTTCTCTGTGTGTAGGAGGCTGGTGTTTAAAGCTGGGAAGGCAGATAGTCAGCCAGGACTGAAAGTTACAGGGAATGAAAACTCATAAGATAAGGAAACTCCCTTCGCTCCTCTTGAAGCCTTGGCCAACATATCAACAGAGGATAATGCCAGATATTCCACCAATGAGGTTATGTATTGTTAATTCAATAATATAAAAAGCTAGGTACCCTTGCAGTGACTTTGGAGACAGCTATGAGGAGATACTGCATAGGATGTCCCAATTGCCAGGACAGGCTCTCCAAATCCTCACTACACCCAGGGATCCCCAGAGACCGTGGGTCTGAACGATGGTATCAGCAGGGCAATTGGTGATGTATCATTCTTAATCACTATCTCTATTCCCTTGCAGTAATGACTAGATGCATCACCTTGCTTATGCCTTTTGCCATATAGGGATAAGAATGTCATAAGTTTATTGTTGTGATTTAATGTTTCTTCATTCTCTTTTTCTCTGTAACATTTAGAATTAGACAGTAAAGTGAAATTAATCTTTTCTTTGGTGTCTGTGTTCTTTCCACCATTCCCCATCATTTGGCAAAATATTGGACAACAAAGTCCCTCCTATGGGAGATAGTCCTCCACAATATTTTCCAATGTGGATCTTTCCCTTGGGCTACAGTTCATTGCAGAGTGCTCCAGCATGGGAATTCCCACAGGGGCAGATCCTCACACCCTGCCCCAACATGGGTCATCCACTGGGAGAACAGTCCTTCAGGTACCAACTGCTCCAGCCTGAGTCCCTCACAGGATCACAAGTCCTGACACCAAACCTGCTCTGGTGTGGGCTCTTCTCGCCCCACAGACTCCCAGGTCCTGCCAGAAGGTTGCTCCAGGGTGAGCTTCCCACAGAGTCACAGCCTCATTTCAGGCATCTACCCACTCCGGCATGGGCTCCTCCACAGGCTGCGAGTGGATCTCTCTTCCCCAGGGGCCTCCATGGACTGCAGGAGCACAGCTGTCTCACCATGGGCTGCACCACAGGTCACAGGAGAGTCTTTCTTCCAGGGCCTAAGCACCCTCCTCCCACTCCTTCTCCACTGACCTTGGTGTGTGCTGAGATGATCTCACATTCTCACTCCCTTCTGCTGCTGTAGTATAGCAACTGCACGGTAACTTCTTCCCGTTCTCAAATACATTATTCACAGAGGAGTTACCTCCATTACTAAGTGTCCAGGCCTTGACCAGCAGTGAGTTTATCTTAGAACTGACAGGCATTAGCCCTATCAGCTACAGGATAAGCTTCTGACAGCTGTTTAAAGAAGGCACCCCTGTAGCCCTCTGCTACCAAAACCACTACACCAATGCGTCATCTCTAAACCTGAGAGATAACTGAAAAGAGAGTATTACGCTGGTTATCCTCTATGTCATAGAGGGGAAAAAAAGCACAGCTTTGCAAAAGAGGGATGACACTGTCTGGTCAGTGCTCAGTGTTAGTTCAACACCAGGAGCTAATCCACAAAGACAACTGCCTGCCATTTGGATTCTGCAGGGAAGTGGAAGATTCTCCAGTTGGATCATCTTGTCTAGATTGTGCTTTTGCCAGGAAAGGTCAAACTAGACTGATGATCTTTGAGGTCCCTTCTAACCTGATATTCTATGATTCTATGATAGAATCTGTGACTAGGAGCATGGTGCCAGAGAGCTCATATGCAGAGTAGTTGTACATGCCTGCAGGGACTTTGAGAGCAAGGCAGAGGAAAAAGCATGCTATAGGCTTATTTCTGAGCAGAACTTTGGCTGTAGATGTCACAGAGGGTCAGATTAGAAGTTTTTTTCATTGAAAGAGAAATAGAATAGAAGAGACAGCTTTACTGCTGCCATCAGTAGAGTTGTATTTCATGCAGAATTTTGTGACATCTCTTCATGCAAGAAACATGTATTCGCAGCTAGAGCTTTACAGCTGCCTTTCCAGCACCCCTGCCTATAATTTCCTTCTCTGTGTTTTGCAAATATAGGTAAACATGAGACCTACCAGGGGCCCTTCACATAGAAAAACCTAGAGCAACAATTTCTAGAGCATTTATACTGTCTGTAAAGACAGCTGAAATGTTACCATCAAATGAATTTATTTTTACAAGTATTCTGTCTCTTTAATAGTTAGGTTAAAAAGAGGTTGGTGGGAAAACATAAATATTATTTCAGATGTACAATTGCAGTTTTTGCATTGTCTCCCTCCAGATATGCAGCTGCCCATATCTACATGCAGTCTGATTCCATACAGACTAACCTTCAGCCAAATTGTTTCTGTATTTCTGATATGGCTCTGCTGTTAGAAAAGAACCAATTATCACAATAGTGCTGTTGGACAGTGTTCACCTAACTCAGAAAACATCCAGACTCCCATTCTGCACACATATTTCTACAGATGAGAAAATACACTGAGGATACAATAAACTGAAATCTGACTTCTCAATTTTTTCTTGCAGTTGGAGCCACAACACATATAGAACTTTACATTATAATAGAAAAGTAAATAGAGTCACTGTCATTTAAAGCAATAGACGTTTATTTTATTTGATCTTTCACATCACCCTTATAACCTGGTAAACTACCCTCTACAAAGTTATTTGCTAAGATGTAAACACCTGGAAATGTCAGGATATTCTTTAGCTGAACAGCTATGAGTTTGTTTTGGTTTCTTCTATTCCGTAATCCCAAAAGTTAACACTAGCCTGAGTTATTTTTAACTGTCGATACCTAGCAACTTAAGAATCCAAACAATACAAATGGTCTTGTTCTAATTTTCAAATATTTATCTTGTCTTCTGAGTTACAGTAGTATACATATTTTATTGAATATATTGTCTTATTTTGGTGTAACTGTTTAACAAAGTGTCATCACAAGAGTCAGTTCACTTGTTTATTATTTTATTGCTTCAATTTCAGAGGTGAGACAGAAATGAAGACAGAAAACAGAGGGCTTAGGGGTACTTCTTATGAATAGTACATGTTACCTTGAGAGAGTCTAAGACCACTTAAGCAGAAACAAACATCATCTTGCTTTTCAAATGAAGAACTTTCAGGTTTGGATTATTTTTCTGAATTTAGCATTTGTTTCCTTTGGAGCAATCAGTGATGGCACTTCTTGCCAGCATTTTTTAAAATAAAATAGGGATCTTGAGTATGAATCAAACCTTTGTAGCATGTAAATTTTTGCTGAAATCATTGATCTTTCTATGGAACTCTTGTCTACATCTTCTATCTACTTGAGTAGTTTGACTTTACAGAAACTGTTCATTTGAGGAGGGCTGGTTGAGTTTTCTGCTTTGCTTGCATTCCACACATAGTGCATGGATATGCTATAAGAAAAGGAGAATTAAGGGACACTTGGCACTATACTTCAATTCTAGTTCATTCAAAACCAGGAATATGTCTACATTTTTATTCCCTTAACACATTCTCCTGAATGTGTTTTTAAATGTATACTTCATGGATGTTTTCTGAATCATATGTTCTGATATTCTCACACAACTTTAAAGCTGAATAATTTAGGCCATTTGAGGGTGGGTTGTTTGGGTTTTTTTTTTTTTTTACCTGTGCTGCTGCAAATTACATTGAATTGTGGTAAAAATCAAACACTCTACAGAGATCTAATTAAGCCTATTTTAAAATCTACATAATTCAGCAGACACTGCTCCCATATGGAGAAAATATACTCTCTGGTTGTGTCACCTTATTATAGTTACTCTGTAATAATAGCTTCCTTACATATCGTAAGCATAAAAGCCTTTTTGCATCGGCTAAATCTTTTTATGACAATGACATAATGTGAATAGAGTGTTGCTCCATCTGTTCAAGACAAAAACGTACATACACTGAACATATCCACATTTATTTGTATTTGTCCTGATTTCATCTGAAATCAAGTAAATTTTCTCTTTCTAGATATTCCATATCATTAAACTGAGAAGAGTTGGCTCGGTGGGCTGGATCATTGCTCAGGGACTGGCTAAGCCTCAGTCAGTGGGTGGTAAGGAATTGCATTGTGCATCACTTGTCTTTCTTGGGTTTTATCTCTCTTTTTTGTTATCTTCCTTTTCATTACAGTAATTACTACTAGTAGTAATATTTATTTTATTTTATTTCTTATCTCAGTCCACAAGTTTTACTTGGTTCTGGTTCTCTTCTTCATCCTACTGTGGAGATGGAGTGAGCAAGCAGCTGCCTGGTACTTAGTTGCTGCCTAGGGTCAAACCACAACAGTGTCTATCCAACAGCCTCTTTCAATTAAGTGCAAGTCTCAAAGGAACAACAAAATGCAAAGATAACAAGCACTTTAAGTGCTACCTACATTCAGGGTTACAAAGGAGATTTCAAGTCTTGCATTTCTTTTAAGGCCTAATGAATACCACAACTTTTGGTGTGAATGCTGATGTCAGAATTCACACAGGATTCTCTCTTGTTAGATTCAGGAAGTCCTACTGGATTCAAAGGAACCTTTTTTAACAAGATACTGATAGATCACTAAATTCAGCTTTTGGGGAAAAAAAAAAAGGGTTTTTTTTAATAGTGGGAATAGGATTTGAGATGAACTAAGCTTGTACATATCTTCAGAACCAATTCATCATCTTAAGCCTTAAACAGAAAACTGGGATATTTAGTCATGATAAAGCAGGGAAATTTAAGAATGTTTTGGATATATAGACCTTTCTTAAACCCAGAACTCAGAGACTGAGACTATGTCATACCAAAGAACAATACCTGCAGGTACTGAAAATGCAAATGGATACAGAACTGAGCACCATGCTGTATCTGGACACAACCTGCACCATGCTGTACCTTACATAAGAGCTTTCACTGAGACATTTCAGTTCCCTAACACAGCAGGAAATTACTATCCACCAAATGTTGTTAGTGAGTATGCTCACAGAGTGACCTTGAGGAGAGGCTGACACACCAGAAGGCTGTGCTGCCATTCAACAAGACCTGGACAGGCTGGAGAGTTGAGTGGAGAGAAATCTGATTAAACNATATTTACTTTGTTAACTTTCATACTTCCACTAACTGTAACACTTAACAGGAATGCATCCATGAGCTGGGCCCCTCAGTTCAAGAAGAACAGGGAGCTGCTGGAGAGAGTTCAGTGCAGGGCCACAAAGATGATGGAGTGGAGCATACCCTTTATGATGAAAGAGCTGGGGCTCTTTAGCTTGGAGGAGACTGAGAGGTGACCTTATTAATGTTTACAAATACATAAAGGGTGAGTGTCAGGAGAATATAGCCAGACTCTTCTCAATGATGTCCAATGATAGGACAAGGGGCAATAGGAATAAGCTGGAACACAAGAGGTTCCAAAGAAATACGAGGAAGAATTTCTTAACTGTGAGGATGACAGAGCACTGGAACAGGCTGCTCAGATGAGCTCTGGAGTCTCTTTCTCTGGAGACATTCAAAACCCACCTGGATGATTTCCTGTGTGACCTACTCTAGCTTGTCGACTAGATGATTTTTCAAGGTCCCTTCCAACCCTTAAGATTCTGTGATAGAACAGGTGTGCTATTAGTTCTGTTCCAACCATCTTGCATTTTTAAAAAAGACAGGTTTGGTGAATTCTGGGCATGATTACCCATGCTTTCATGCTTTCTGCCACTATTTGCATACTTACTGTGTGCACTCACCACTTGTTCTAACACAGACATTTTGGTTTACTTGCTTTCACTGTCATGCTGAGTCTGTTACAAGTTCTTTAGCGATCACTGCTGTTCAACATTGACAAGACTGTCAAGAAACATGAAGAACTGGAGTGCGATGAAGACTGACAGCAGCAGAGGTTGGCAGTGCTCTTTGAGACTAGCTAAACAGTTCTCGCCTCCTGGCTATTCTTTCCCGGTTTGGCAGAACCATCAACACTGCATTATCATGTCCCTTTTTTTGTACCCAATTGTGATAAGTTTAGGTAAGCTGTTGGTAATAAAATGAAAGGAGCACCATGAAGACCACTGGCTGAAAATTTAGAGTAGGCAGGAAATGTTTCATTTGATCCTGATGATGAAAGGCTGCCAGACTATACTCAGGAAGATAAGGCACCCATTATCCTGAAATCCAGATTTCAACAGGTATATTTCATTCACTGTCTTGTTTGGTAGAGAATTATGTGTGAAAAATAATTATTTCCTTTCTTACGTTGTCTTAAAAAAATCAAAATCCATAATACTATCCTTGAATTTTCTATTTTTTAAATCAATTCTTTCTTAACAAAATAGGTCCTGCTCAAGTAAAGGAATTTTAGTAGTCCATTTCGCAATTTTAAAATACAAGTAGTGGCATTTTCATCCATTTCCAAGTACAGAACCACAAGCTGTTCATGTTTTGCAGAGTACAACCACTTTATTTTGCACATATTTTTATTGATAGGAGCACAGCTATTCCAAAATTACACTGAGTTGAGAATAACAACATGTAGTCATTCTGAGGTTGGCTTCCTATCTGCAATCCCACCATTGAAAGCTTCCTGCAGCTGTGAGGAAACTTCATGGTTGGAATTGAAATGTAAAGGAGAGAGCATGCATGGCAGAACTATTTAAGGTTGAGGTTTCACAACCATTAATATTAGATCAGCACTGCTGTGGGGTTTTCAGTGATACAAATTTCATCCAAGTCAGGCAAGAATACAACACTGCTTTTCTGACAAATTAGATGGATACAGTACTGGATATAGGAGGATAGGCAAGAGCAGATCTGTTAGAAAACTGGTGGGAATACAACAAATGATATTTTTGTTGCTCTTGTTTCTTTTTGGGTGCTGAGGCTTTGCTCTTTGCTTGAGAGTAAGGAAGTAGAAGCAAAGAAAAAGACGGGAAGTAAATCTGTTTCAGTTTCTGCTATATCAGCTTGTGCCATATCAGCCTTTGGTATGGTGTATTTCATATGGTTTTGGGTTCCTAAAGCTGGATTTGCTTAAAGATCAACTCATGACTTCAGAAAACATATATTACCTGGTGGAAAAGAGACTATGTTGGTTTGATATTAATGAATGCCTCTTGGGTGTCTTAGCAGAATGTCATGCAAGGGGAATAACAGCATGAGCATCTCTAAAACTGCTTGGTTCTGTGTTGCCACGATAGTCATTGGCTGTATCATGGTTTAATTTGTAAAATATCTTGTTCTGTTGCAGCATCTCACAGCCTGATTCTGGACCTTATGAGAGAGTGCTAAAGTTGCACCCACCCCAGGTGGAAACAACTCTGAATTCCTACTTATTTATACAAAAACAAAATAATTTCTCTTAGCAATGTGATTTTCACAATTTTTCACCAAAAGACCTTAACACTTTGCTTCTATGTCACACTGTAAATGCTGGAAATATGAAGAGGAAAAAAAATAGGAGAGGCACCAGACTTTGCAGTGCCACAACCATCTTCCACAAATGCCAAATCCCAAAGATGAAGTTGCTTACCAGAGTATGTCAGTCAAAACCAACATAATTATTAGTTATGTGTTGGATAATGAACATTAAGTTTACTAGATACCAATGGTCAACTGTAACAAGCACAATCTGAAGCAATTTCAAAATTTGTCATTCTCTCAAAGCAGGTAAAAGCACTGTGCCCTTCACGGCCAGCAAGGCCAGATAGCTTGAAGCCAGGCATAGATTTTCAGTGTGTGAGAAGTTATGGTTAAAAAAAATGTCTTAAATGCAGTTTGATTTGGACAAGTAGAGTGCCTGGAAAAATGTATCAATTTATGTCTTCAAGAGAGGATTGTATAGCCTAAACCACAAGCTAGGTCCCTTTGTTGAGAGAAGGGAAAAGGGCAGAAAAAGCAGTAGCAAATAACAGAGAGAAACTCAAATACCAATGCAAAAAGTGATACAAATGACAGAAAATTCTGTCACTGAATGTAATATAACATGTAGTATATGCTTTAAAAAACTCTGTTGAGGGCAAGCAGCAACATCCAGGATCACTGTGAAAAAAAAAAAACACAAACCAACTTTAGCTTTGTACCTTAGTTAAGGCCTTGACTGATAAAAATTTACTTTTCCTGCTACTATAGCTTTACATAACTTTAATAGACTATCATTTTGGCAATTTTTGAAGCACAGTAAGTGCAGGGAAGTGGCTCTTCCCTTTGTTACACAATTCTATTATGACTTTACCTGCCAACTCTGTGGCCACTATGAATTTGTGTGGCATCCTTGAGTATTCAGGTGGAAAAAAATCTACACTTTTTCCTCCATATGCACTTCTCCCACCAGTTTATGTGAAGGTAAACCAAAATAACCTACAAATTTTAAAAGGTTTATGAAGATACAATGGGGAATTACCTTCAGAAAGTATCTGACCCTTGCTTGCATCACTCCAAAGAAAGTTTAGAAGAAAAAAATATTTTTACAGAGGTCTACCATGAAATGAAGAGACTAGCAAGGATTTTTTAAAGTGGATGGTGAATCTTACAGTGCCTATACATTTCATAAACTTCCTGTAAAATATTTAGTTCCAATCATTAGCAGAGACAGGCTATCAAACTACAACAACTCTGTTATGGATATTTGGACTTACTGCAAGATTTACAAATCTCAAAACCATTGGAAGAAACTTTTTTCCACTTCTTATGTTTTGTTTCATTTCATGTACCACGGTATTTCCAAGGTTCCACTGAAATTCTAAGCAGAGATATTTAAATGTTATCACAATTAAAAAGGAAATGTGCCTTCACAAAAGAAACAGCTTAGTATTTATCTTGAGGGTTTCTGTCAGGCTTCAATAAGCAGCCAAAACCATTGTTTTGAACTAGCTTTTCCTATCTGAAAAAGAGGTTGAAAAACACTCACAATAAAGACCATCACACATTAGTAGTTTGTCATCCATAAATGCAGAATGTTGAACTGCAAAGAGTATAAATTAATGTCTTTAATAAATGTGTGCCTAAATTTAGTTTCCCTAAGCATAGGCAGAACTATCTAATTAACTGCTGTATTTTCAAAGTTACCAAGCAGCAATCAGGTTCTCCTAACTTCTGTGTAAAGCATTTAGGCAAGCAATGAAAACTTAATAACTTAAACTTCTTCTGTTTCTCTGAAGGTCTCATTAGTTTCCTTGTATGCCTGTTCTGAGATAGTTTGTAGAGAAACAAACAAAAAAAAATGCTATTTATTGTTCTGCTGCCATTCATTGATATCTAGATAGGCTTGAGATTTGTGAAGAAAGGAACCTCATGAGATTTAACATGGGCAAGTGGAGAGTCCTGCATCTGGGGAAGAACAGTTCCATGAACCTGTACAGACTGTGGGTCACCTGTTGGAGAGAAGCTCTGTGGAAAGGGACCCGGGAGTCCTGGTTGATAATAAACTAACCATGAGCCAGCAATGTGCCTTCATGGCCAAGAAGGTCAAAGGCATCCTGGGGTGAATTAAGAAGAGTGTGGCCAGCAGGTCAAAGAAATTATCTTCCCTCTCTGCTCTAGTAAGGCCACATCTGGAGTACTGTGTCCAGTTCTTAGCTTTACCATTCAAGAGAGACTTGGAATTTCTGGAGACAGTTCAGTGGCGAGCTATCAAGATAACTGGGGACTAAAATACCTCTCTGATGAAGAAAGGCTGAGAGACCTGGAGCTGTTTAGCCTGTAGAAGACTGAGGGAGAACCTTATAAATGCTTGTAAATACCTAAAGGTTGGGTGTCAAGAGGATGGAGACAGTCTGTTTTCTGTAGTGCCTAGTTGCAGGACAAGGGACAAGCTGAAACACAGACAGTTCCACTTGAACATAAGGAGAAACTCCTTTCCTGTGAGGGAGTCCTGGAACAGGCTGCCCAGAGAAGTTGTGGAGTCTCCTCTGGAGGTTTTCAAAACCCCCTTGAAAGTGTTCAGTCTGATTGAGGTTAACCTACTATAACAGCAGGCTTGGACCAGGTGATCTCTAGAAGTCCCTTCCAACCCTTACCATTCTTTGGTTAGTGTGACTTACTGTGGTACCTAAAATTTGGTTTTAGAGCATGCAAGAATGAGAGTAAGAAACTGAGATTACCACAAAATAATCTATCAGCAGGAAAACACAGCTGTATCTTACTTGAGGCTCTTACCTAATTTGCACCTACTCACTGAGATTTTTTTTTTCAAAATGTTTCATTTATTAATGATCCTCAGATACAGAAGCCACGTTCCTGAATTTATCTCTCTCTCTTTTTTTTTTAATGTACACAGAACAGACTTCATTAATTCAGATCAACTCTGTTAACCAAACTCTTACTCACTGATGTCATTTGTTATTAAAATATTCTGTTAAAATAGCTTCTTCTTTTCTTGCTTCTGGTCCTACACTGAGTTTTGAAGGAACAATCTTCTGTCCAACTGATCAATGGGAACAGGATACTCACTCAGCAAGTGCTTTCACTGATGTATATCTGTTTAGATAAATTTGTTGGACCCTAAATTTAGCTCTTGGGGCTTCTCAGGAGTTGACAATTCCCATTATTCCTAACCAAGATTTACAAAGCAGAAAATGTACTGGTATTTCTGCTTAAATTTGCAGCTAAATCTGCTGGCAACAAGAACAGCATAGGGAAGGACTATATTATGATTTAATATAGAATCTCATAATTCCTGGCTGTTTTGTTTTCTAATTATTATTCATAGATACATCCATTATGGGGCATTATTTAACAAGGGTATATTTAAGGCCTAATACAAAATTTACACCTCACTATGCAGAAGGCAGTATTTTTCAGATGCATCATTTCTGACTGCTGGTGAATACAGAGAGGAACATGAATGGAGTACACACCATGGAAGGGGAAAAATATCACAGCCTCTGAAACTTTAGGTCTGAGAATTGGAAAAGGAAAACTTAATAAGTTGTTACAACAGCTGTCTTTATATATGGTTCAGTTGCATTTGTCCTTAGCAGCATATATTTAATTGTGCATTCCCAGCTATCTTTTCAAGGTAAGTATGAGCACACTAAGGAAAACCAACCAAACAAACAAAAAACTTAAAAAAATGGAAAATTTTAAAAGGTTGGGAGTAGAGTGGAAACTCATCAGAAAACTTCCTAAAATGTGGGATATTCTAATTAGCACCTTCTTTCTTTCTTTCTCCCTCTACTTCCTACGTGAGAAGTAAGATGTCATTCTGCTGGGGGAAAGTGCATTTCTGAGAAGCTAGAACTAGAAACACAGATGCAAGCAAGGAAAAAAAAATATGAGAAATAGAAAAATGGAAATAAGAAATGCACAAGTGATGTTAGAAGAAAAAGGAGAACAAGCTTGACATTGACTTGCTTTGTCATGAGGGGAATGTAAGCACTTTTTGAATTTTGTATTAGACCTTAAATATATCAAAATCACTTTTGGAATTACAAAAAAGGAAAACATCTGTCTTCTGTAATACACATTCAAGCAATCTCCCTTACCCACAGGTTTAGGAATTGCTTAGCATCTGGTTTTTTTTCACAGATCTTTCTTTCTTCTCAGCATTTTTTTTTTTTTGTTCACTAGTGTCTGTACCGAGGAAGGAAACCAACACTAGTGTAGATTTGTTGCCTATCCACTTGCAAGAAGACTTAATGTAAATTTAAAAACGTGTCTATTAATACCTAACAATAACTCTACTAATAGTCCATAGAGAAGATTGGAGGATAAGCATCATCTTCTCAACACTCAGGCTTCAGTCTGTACCACGATTCTGCTTCTTCTCGGGGGGAACCTCCTCACACTTCCCACTGCTACAGTGTGGGGTCTCTCCCACAGGAGAGACTCCTCCATGAACTTCTTTAACCTGGGTCCTTCCCACATGGTGTAGTCCTTCACAAACTGCTCTGAAGTGGGTCAGCTTTGGGGGAAATAGTCTCTCAGGAACAGATTGCTTATGTATGGATACCCCACAGGATCACAAGTCCTGACAGAAAATCTGGTCCAGCATGGGGTCCTCTTTCCATGAGTTCCCAGGTCCTTCCAGGTACTCTAGTACTCTAGTGTGCACTTCCCAGAGAGTCACAGCCTCCTTCAGCTGTCCACCCACTCTGGCGTGGGGTCCTCCATGAGCTGTGGGTGGATCTCTGTTCTCTTGTGGCCTCCATATACTGCAGGGGCACAGCTGCCTAATTGTGAGCTGCACCACAGGAGAGTCTTTCTTTCTGGGTCTAAGCACACTCCTCCCCCTCCTTCACCACTGAACTTGTTGTCTGTGGAGATGTTATCACATTTTCACTCCCTTCTGTTGCTGCTGCTGTTCTGTATCTGCACAGTAACTTCTTCCTCTTCTCAAATATGTTATTCACAGAGGCATTAACTCCATAAATGACTTTGCCTTGGACAGTGATAGTTCCACCTTAGAGTCAACTGGCACTGGCCCTATCAGCTACAACGGAAGCTTCTATCAGCTATTTTTTCAAAGAAGCCATGGTTTGACATTGAGCTGTTTCTGTTAATGAGGAAGGGGCTGTAAAGATGGCTCCTGTAAGAAGTTGCTCAAGCTCTCCCCAGCTCTAAGCCAGACCCACTTCTGGGGCTGAGCCAATTAGGTGCCTTCACGATCACTTTCTAAGAAGAAGAAGCCAGAAAAGGAGGGTTCTTCCTGTTCCTTCTTGTCCTTCCTTCTTTTCCTGCTGGTGGTGGTGCAAGGAG
>WBNH01008475.1:40053-61679 GCA_013401255.1 Urocolius indicus | reverse complement strand
TTGTTCTGTTCTATTTCTGGTAGTAGTAAAACAAACTTTCCTACTTTCCTCTCTAAGTCAAGTACTGGAGTCTGTTTTGCCCAGAACCATAATTATCAGTGAGCCCTCCTTGCCATTGTCTCAATCCACAACAACCTTGGTTATGTTTTTTCCTCTCATTTTGCTGGGGCCTCTGCCATCCTAATGAGAGTTGAGAGTGAATGGGAGACATAGAGCAAGAGACTGTTGTGGTGCTTCATTGCTGTCTGGGCAAAACCACAACACCCCTGTAGCCTTTCATTGCCACAACCTAACCACACAAAACCACTACAACCAGTAAGTGAAATGATTTTGCAAATAGCAGTTAGCTAGCAATTAAAAATTACAGAAGTTTCAATTATTTGATGAGTTCCCAAAGCTCAGCTACAGTAAACCAGCCAGCCATTAAACACAGCTGTGTAGCATCCAGATGGCTATGACAGATCCATTTTGCTTCTGAAATTCTTTTGTCTTGCACTATATCAATTAGATATTTTATTGGTTGATTTATCCATAACCACATGAATAATTTAATTAATAATTGTAAGTCTCTGTTTTTCCTTCTGAACCTCAAATACAATAGCTGCTATGGCTAAAGCATAATCCTTAGATAATTCATCTATCCTAGAAAATATAATTACTCTTCTTATTATTATGCCTACAATTTAATCAGATTCTAAGCATTTCCAAATGTAATGTGGCCACTCATTAAAATACTGAGCAGAGAGTGAAATGTGAAATTCTGTGCTCAGTCTGTATATGCAAGCCAAAAGAACAAGACCATGAGAAGAGGCAGTTTGACCTGTCCAGGGCACATTGCTGCAGCTGTGGTGACAAGGTTGGAAATGACAAACAAGTGAGTATGAGACCTAGCTTCACCTTTATCCTCACACCTTGTGTAAGTGATTTTTCTTGCAAAAAGGAGTAGGTGGCCCTCAACCACTCCTTGCAAAGGCCAGTTGAAAAAGTCAGGACTCAGAAAACGATTGTGCTGCCTGGAAAAGAAATATGCGCCCTGACAATTGCTGATTGTGAAATGAAGGTTTCAGAAATCAGATACTAGTCTTATCATTAGTAAGATGAACAACTAGTGACCCAAAATCCAGGCTGGTAGGCTGGGGTTGGATGCAAAAGAGGAAATGTATTAATTGAGTTCTATAGGGACAAGCAGCATATGTTGGAGAACTTACATTAAGATAAGTTGTGTAAAAAGACATTCATTAAATGTGAATGTATGAATCTATAAGAGAAACACAAGATTTCAGATGAGGCTCCTAAATATTACACATCATTATAATGTTTTACATCCAAAGTGTGGACAAAGTTTTACAATCACCTCTAGCATGGGAGCAGTTGACCTCTAAAATACAAATTTCTGAGGTAAGTCTTCTGTTAACACCCAGTATGGCAACTAAAGGCATAACAAGTGAAAATGTCTAGGAATCATTAATTGCCAAAATTAAAGAACTGTTCACTTGTGCTTCTCACCTGAACTATAGAACTGAAAGTACTCTTTCCTCTCATTAAAATGATAAATATCACAGAATTTAACAGATATCAAAATGTGTGGTGATATGAACCATAGTTGTACTATTTCCTCAATCTGGTCATTTGTGCAACATGCCAGGAAACATTGAGCAGCTAAAGTAAAAATGTATAAGAAAATAAATAATTAAGAACAAGAAAAAGAAGCCAAGCAAAACTCACAGTGCACAGACAATTGCACAGAAATTCCTTCTTTGAATAGAAGAGTAAATTCAAGATACCAATAGAGCAGAGAAATATAAAACATAGACTGGAAATAAAGACAACCACAGTTTAGAGTCAGTCTGACTCAAACTGCTGCAGTCATGGACACCAACAGAAACAGAACACAAATTCATCTAAGAATTTATCTAAGCCAAGAGACATTACTGGGAAGAAAACATGACAGCATGAATCCCCATGATGAGACCAGGAAAGTACAAAACGGAAGAAAAGTATGAGCAAGCAACAAATTCAAGGAGTTAATTGAAGCAGAGATAAATGGAGTTACACTGGAAACAGAAATTGAAGCTATGATAGGAAAGCTCAGTATTGTGGGAAGAATGAAGCTCCAGGTGGAAACTGTAAAAGAAGTAGATCAGTCAAAGGCAGTGAAGGAAAAATGCTTACAAATCAGTACAACAGAAAAGCCTCAAACCTCACCTTGTCAAAAAAAAAAATACAGATAGGGCAGAGCATATTGGAGAAGCCCTTGACAATAAACACTCAGCATCAGATACTGAGGAAATAAGGAATAACCACTATAATTAATCTAATGATAACATAGTTCCAGGAAAGTAATCAGAAGTGCACACTGTGAATGAACTGTTGGAAATAGAAAAGCAGTAGAAAGTAATATGTCAACAGCAGACATAGCAAAAACCTGTTCCTGTATCACTTCAGTCACTCTAGAACAACTGCTCAGAGAAGAGATGGAAAAGTACTTTCCAACTGGTAGCGGCTTTGAATCATTGTCAAAACATTCTAACACAGACTTACTGCAGTAACTGCAAAACTGTCTCTGTCTTGTAAGGGAAAAGTCTTTTGTAAAGCAAAACTGTATGGAAAAGTTTTGGTGAGAGAGTAAAAGGCTATAGCACATAAACATCACAGACCAGTTATTCACCTCAAAGAGTACAGCAGAACTGCAGTCAACAGTTGCCTCTTCACATCCTCAAGGATAAAGACTTCCATACAGCATTTGACAGCAGTCCTCAGATCTCCTCTCTGAGATCTGATCATATTAATAAAAAACTTTCCATACACGCAAGTAGAAAATGCAGAAAATAAAAAATTTTGATTTGTACAACACAACAAGGGCATTTGAAGAGAAGTTATCTCTGAAAGTCTTTCATCAGACTTACAATCGTAGAATCATAGAATCACAGAATCATAGAATGGTAGGAGTTGGAAGGGACCTCTAAAGGTCTTCTAGTCCAACCACCCTGCAGAAACTGTTCCACGTAGGTCAGGTCACAGAAGAATACATCCAAGTGGGTTTTGAACACCTCCAGGAAGAAGAGTCCACCACCTCCCTGGACAGCCTGTGCCAGGGCTCCCTCACCTTAAATTTGAGTAGAACATTTTGTGTTTCAGCTTTTGTCCATTACCTCTAGTCCTATCACTGGACATTACAGAAAAAAGGTCTACCCCATTCCCTTGACATATATCTTTCAAATATTTGTCAGTGTTAATGACATTGCCCCTCAGTCTCCTGTTCTCCAGGTTGAACAGCCCCAGTTCCCACAGCCTTTTCTCATATGAGAGATGTTCCAGTCCCCTGATCATCTTGGTGGCCCTGTGCTGGACTCTCTCTCTGTCCTTCTTCAGCTGGGGAGCCCAGAACTGGACACAGAACTCCAGATGAGGCCTCACCAGGGCAGAGGACAGCGGGACCCTAACCTCCTTGGTCTGCTGGCCGCACTCGTCTTGATGCACCCCAGGATGACATTGGCCTTATTGGCCACAAGGGCACTTTGCTGACTCATGTTTAGTTTATTATCAACCAGGATTCCCATATGTCTCTGCAGAGCTGCTCTCTAGCAGGTCAACCTCCAGACTTTACTGGTGCATGGGGTTGTTCCTTCCCAGATGCAGGACTCAGCACTTGCCCTTGTTGAACCTCATGAGGTTCCTCTCTGCCCAATGCCTTTCTTCCATCCTGGAGAGTAAGAACGCTAAAACAGCTGGAAAATTTCTCTTAAGCTGGAAAACTTATCTTGTATAATTTCCTGTGAAAATTCTCTCATGTAGGCACAATGAGGTACTCACAACAAGTATTACAGTGGCATGGACCAGAGTAAACAGTCAGTGATCCTTTTCATGCAAAGAACCATTGATATGGGCAAGCTGTGAGTCAGGAACTGAAGCAAATAAATATAAAATCATTTTTCCCCAGTCAGCTGGAGAATGCACAATACACAAAGGAACCACATCCAGGTCCTTCAAGCATGAGACTGGCAGTCTAGGTTATAACGCCCTGAGTTTTGCACTTCTCTGAGGCTTCTGCCAGGAAATTACTGATCACTGTCAGCTGTTTCGCAGTTCTCTGCAACCCTGACATCTGCATCAAAAACTTAATTAAGGCAAACTCATTTCACAGAGACTACATAAATGGCCAGCCGCTGCCAATAGTTCTCAGCCAGTACCAAAGAGGGATAGATTTGAAACTATGTTGGACAATGACAAGTCCCTATATTATGTTAATAGTTGCCTTAATCAGCTGTTACTTTCACCAAAGTACCATGCTCTGCAACACCACTGCACATCTTTCCCTAGCTGCATTGCTTGTTCATACAAGTATAGCTAAAACCTTCTTTTGCCCAGCATTCAAAAGCACAAAAGCACTTTGAGACACCACAGATAAGAACATTTGTAATTAACAGCATACTTTGTGCACATTCATAGCTTTAAATAAGGTGTAGCAAATCATAGATGGATTAAGGCTCCGGATAATTTTCCCTCACTCTGTACTCACTATGTGCAGTAGCTATTCTGGTTAAATTATCCTTTCTGGTGTTTTTAATTTGAATCTGACAGGGTTTTGAGCTTTTGCCTCTGTGTGCGCATGAATTATGTCTATGATAAATGGTTTTTTTCCTCACTAAATTGGGAGGTTGAATTAATATTCATTAGAAGGTAATAGGAACAAATGGCACAAAATATTTTAGGTTGATGATTTAATACACAGTTCTATATATGCCACCAGTTGTAGCCACTGATTAGTCTTTGTTTTCACTTTCTGCAGTCGTTTGAATAGAAATACAAAGTTCCACAGAATTAGTAATATTCACTTTGCCTTTTGCATGACCTTAATCAGTATACGCAGCCCTGGCAGCATGGAGCCCGTTGATAGAAATAAAACACGGTAGGCCTTGATGGAAGCTCAGAAAGGACTTTTTCACTATCTATCAGGGTACAAAGAGCAAATGTGCTATGATTTCTACTTCTATTATTGTGATTGTTTCTTGTAATTAATATTCCAACTTTTCAAAGGCAATAAATTTTCCTGGGACTTCTCGTGTTACATAAAGCCAGATTCATCTTGTGATCCCTAGTTTAGGGAAATACAAAAAAAAAAAAAGGCACGGTAGCTTTATTTTATAGCATCGTTACATGCACACAGACATATCAGTTTCATGACCAGTTTTTATTAACCTGAAAATCCACTTGTCAGGCATCATCATAGAGAGAAAATAAAAGTAATAGCAGCCCAGGGCTTTGCTTTTAAGTAAAAGAGTCTTTTTTTCATTTATTATTTTGTAAGAAACTGATGCTTGGATTTTTAGTGTAGAGCTGAAATAGGCAGTTGTGTACACTGGTCAGAACCCAGAGATCTTTGGCTGGGCACAGACATCCTCAGTGTGATTTTAGTGCGTATCATAGAGATATGAGCTATGAATGCCATCTGCTGGAGGAAGGATTTGCCAGGCCAAGAAGCAATGACTTGCAACAGCTTTGGGCTGGGTAACAAACGTTGCAAGTCTTACCAATCAGATCTGTGAGCAGAAACAACAGTCAATGCTCACTGTGAGGGTAGAGCTCTGTTCCCCTTCATTTTTCTGCTCTTGTATTTGAATCCAGTATTGCCCAATAAAGGTTCAACATCTCTGCTGCTGTGTGATGGACATAGTCTGGAGTAATAGGAAGGGAAAACTAAAAAAAAAAAAAACGAAAACAAAAAACCCCCCCCAAAAACCCAATATAATCTTTTGATTGTGATTAGGAGGCAAATAAATGAGCATCTCTTTTCATACCACTACTTTCCTGGTGGCACAGATCTGTTATCACACTCAGGTGAATACCAAGGAGAACCAGCCTCTCTGGATTTACTGAAAGACAACTTGTCCCGGATGTAATGGGTTGTGAAAATGGCTAGTAAACCTTTATCTTGTAAAAGTGACTTTAAGACTTGCTGCTTTCTCTAGGGTCTGTTCCAAAGCGCATCATGCTGGAAGTTTCCAGGAGTTATAAATTAGTTTGATCTATTCAGACTGGGTCTTTTTAAATCAGTAGAGAAATCAGGTTTTTGCAGGCAAAAATAAATTCAAACAACAATCATTGAGGTGGGATAAATAGCCCTGTAGGCTGTTGACTAGAGACAGCAGATGTGAGCTACACAAGTTGCTTAACTGATTTCTGCCATCTAGTTAGAACTCTAAAACAAATTCCCCTCTACTGATCTTTCCCACACTGAAATCATCAAGATTTGGAGTTAGCTGACTGTAAGTCAATTGGTTGGTTAGTGTGGAAGCTACTGTTAAGCCATTCTTACTGGATAATTTACTTTTTTAATCTCATCTTTATAAAGATGCTTTGTTGTCTCAAAGGATGAGAACAAGAGCAAGTACTCCATGGGGATAGTTTTGGTCATCACAGCTAATGTGTGAATTTGAGGTCCACGTTCATCCTCACTGCCTTAGTCATAGAACAGTAGATTTGTGGATTGATCCATTCTATAGCAGTAAATCTCCATATTCACTCAGTGAGAGGAATGAGAGGAGAAATTGAGGCACTCTGCTGTGTTAAAAAAGATTCAGGCTTAAAGCTCATGTCTAAACTTGGTAGACATGAACTTGGCAGACAACCCACAAGAGTTGCCTCTTCCTCCCTGCTTTTCTGAACTTCACATCTCCCCTCTCAAGTAGCGCAAGCTTCTTCCTGCCCAAATCCAGTCTGGGCCACATAAGACTTCCCAGTTAACTAATATATTTCAGCTAAGAAGTCCTCGAAGCTTTCCTCTTTACCTTCGTGTAACTATGGACAAAATGCTAAACATCCCAAAAATAACAAAGCTTCAGTGATTTCAGCATTGGTCCAAAGTCTCCTACACAGGGTTTCCAAAACATGAATATAAAGGAATTTCCAGATCTGAGTACACAATGAGAAAAGAGAGGAAGGAGCAATCAGTATATTTCTTCCATTTTCCTAAGAGCAGCAAAGGGCTGAATCTCTTCCTGATGTGCTGTAGTGATTGCTTCCTCAGCTGGAGGTCTCACAAGCTTTATAAGATATCATGAAGCCCTCAGATAGAGATGAAAGTTAGCCTCTCTTGAATTAAAGGTGGACAAAGAGTAGATTATAATTGTTCTACCAATAATTAAAAAAAAAAAAAAAAAAAAAAAAAAAAGAAGGAAATTAAGCTCTAAGGAATTTACAAGGTAGATGAAAAATGAGAGGAAAGGCGAGACTATCTCTCCTGGGGATATGAAGGAGAATATTAATCCTACCTATGCTAAGTCAGCACAGAGAATTTCTTCAGCCTACAAATTAGCCTCAGATTTGGTCTGATGATTGATGCAGCTCTGCTACTATCCCAAAAAAACGTTCCACATCTGCTTCACCAATCCCATTTAGGGTAGTGCAGGATTTTTGCTCCAAGTATTGCTATTATGCTGCAAGGCTGTCCTAAAAGAAATCCATCCAAGGATAAAGTGAAGGTACTGAATTTTTTTTTTTTTTCAGACATTCAAATTCACTGAAAGAAACTAGTTATGCTCTTTTACATAATTAAAAGAGCTACAAACAGAGAAGGTGCCTAAGGCAGATAACATATCAGAGCTAGGTCATGCAGAGGTTGCAGTACTTCATTGATTTTAAATAGACAGGTCTGAATTTTATGGTATGTGTATTTTAGCTAAGAAAACTATGAAGCAAGACTTACAAATTCCATTCTTGAAGACAGAATGTACTGCCTTCTGGACAACCATGTGGATTAAACGGCAAGGATGTTATTTGCTTCTGCTGCATTGAAGACAAGAAAGTTTCCTATATGGCTTCATAGTTAAACAGAAATGCATAGAAAATCTGTACACAGTGTTTATGTCATCTTCATTCTAGTAGAAGCAAATAACTCTGTGAGATCTCATATAATAACTATCTCCTTTGCTACCAAGAATTGCTTTAAGAATTTTAAAAACTATGGAAGAGACCAAATGCACATTATGCAAATAATGTAATTTATTAAAAGCAGTTCTTGTTACATGGAGTCCAGAATTTTATTAACTTTACAGTTGAGTGCATTGTTGAAGGATAATGACAAGTCATCTGTTTCCTTATAAATATTTTAAAATGCGAGCAATTTTTTTCTTCTACATTACAAAAACTTTTCATTTTGATGCAGAAAAAGACTTCTAAAAGTTTGCAGAACTTTGTGATAACACTTCTAATGAGAGTTTTAATATATTATATAGATGATCTAGTTGTGAACATTTTCCACCAGCCACTGGTTATTAGCTGACCCATAGTAAGTAAAGGAAGTCACTAAGTCTCTAATTAATTACCACAGCACTTTGAATCAGTACATACATATAGGCATATGTATTTACACTTCCCTTTTTCTGCTACCTGCTTTTTTTACTATTGTCTTCTCAGTGGCTGTGACTCTCAGTTCAGTTCCTTTCCCTCCCACCACCACAAAATATGTGTGTAAACACAAGATTTAGATTCTTCTTTATCACTACATTCATTTAGTCCTCTCCCAACAAGAGAATGTGTCCTATGAGTGTGCAGCCTTGGCTGTGGTAGAGTTAATTTTCAGAAGAAACTGGGAAGGAGCAGAGCAAGGAGAGCTGACTCAATATTCTATACCCTATCACATCATGCTCAGTATATCAATTTAGGCAGCTGGCTCCTGTAGGGAGGAGGGAGGGGTCAGGCTGGGCATCAGCTTCCAGGTGGTGAGCAATTGCAATGTGCATTAGCGACTTTGTATATTCTTTATTACTGTTATTGTTATTATTTTTTCCTCTTTCCTTGTTTTGTCCTATTTAACTGTCCCTATCTCAACTCATGAGTTTTTTACCTTTTCTTTCTAATTCTCTTCCCCATCCCACTGACAGTGGTGGGAGTAAGCAAGCAGCTTCCTGGTGCTCAGTGGCTGTCTGGGGTTAAACCAAGACACTCCTTCTTGGCATTCAGTATGGAGCACAAAGCATAGTGATCATGACAGATCTGACCAGAATGTGTTAAAAGAAACTCATTTACACAAATTTTTGTATTAGTTAAATAGTCAATGGTCACAAAGTTGATTTATTTGTTCACACAGTGGCATTATGTAACTCCTTAACGCACCATGGTATTCCCTGCAGTCATGTTTTTCACCTCTGGGAGAGAGATCAGGACTTTCATTTTGCTGTACTGGGTAGTATTGACTTATATGATGACTAAATCACTGGTCTTTATGTTAAGTTTGTATGTGGCATTGTTGTCATGTTCATACTCAGGCATCTTCCCTTGGAATTTATTGGTAATCATATCAAATTTATGGGGAAGACAGAATTTTCAATATCCTTGGGATGTTCAAGCCAGTGTACTCTTACTACTGTGTCTCCTGAACGTGTTGCAGGTCTTGTTTAAGGTTACAAAAGATTTTTAAGAATTCTACCCAGTGATCTGCCCCAAGGCTGAATAGACATGACTGGCCTGGCATGTGGGAAAATATGGGCAGATATGTAGAAAATTTATCTCCAATGGTGTGGAACTTCTCTCTTGAACAACTACAGGACTCTTACAAAGTGACAGAGTGTTTGAAATAAAAATGATGTGGTTATTCCAAGTAGGCTCAGCTTGCCACACTGTGCTGGGCCCTGGCCAGTATCTACTGAACAGTGCTCAATGTTATGCAGCACACTCAGGGAGAATAGAGGGAAAACAGATCAAACGGCATTGTGGCCAATCCAGCTGTTCTGACAAGTGCTGCAGCTACCCCAATCCCAGTGACAGGCATTGTGGCTACTCAGACCATGGTAACAGACCCTGCTGCTGACCTGGAGAACCAACGTGTTCCAATAGCAGTCACCCCTATACAGAAGAACAAATACACAAAAAGATCAGTTCACTTAGTAAGGGATGAAAATGAAACAGGGTCATCACCAGAACAGAAAGAAGAGGCAGAATCAGAGATAATCATCTAATCTCTGTCACTGAGTGAGCTGCAAGATACACTAAAGGATTTCAGCTTTCATACAGGTGGGTAAATTGCAACTAGGCTGCTCCAATGCTAAGGTAACAAGGCCAGCAGGCAGCAAAGATAGGGAAGCCAAGCAGCTGGGATCCCTATCCAGGGAAGGGGATATTGACAACACAACTAGAAAAAAAAAAATCATAAGCCCTCAGTCTTGGAAGGCAACTTCTGTCAGGCATGAAAGGAAGATATCCCTTTAAAAGAAGTAACATGTCACTCAGGCAAGTGGACCACTATACCTGAGGGAATTAGCCATGCTGGGTGATTTACAATGATGCAGATAATGAGCAGTAACCCACTTTATCTATGGATGAAGTGGCTGGCTGACTCTGGCAATACAAAGGAGGACTCTCTTCTTCCTTACAGACCTGCATCTTGGCTGTCAGGAAGCTGTCAAAGATATTATCTGAGAAACGGTCCAGAGAGTTCCAGCAATTAGAGCATAAGCTCTGCCTCTGCCTGTACGTGCCTGTATCTCAGCTACTAGGAGGCATTACTGAGCTCAAGAGACATGATACAGAGAGTATTCATACAGGGGTATCCTGTGTTTTTATCTGTGTGACCATGGAGAGGACCTACCTCAACCCTAGAGGTGTGAGTATGAGTTGAACAGAAAAACACAATAGAGGATTCTTCATGGAAAAATGTTCTATTTTCCAGCTGACAGCTACCCCAACAGAGCAAAAGGGCTGATCTCATTTCTGATCCTCTTGAAAAGACTTTTGATTTTTGCTTTCAAAAACCGAGTAACGAATACTGTGACCAGGACTATAGGGGCAGGTGGAGAAGAGAGACAAGTGGGTTTGTGGGACACTGGGGATTCGATGTCCTGGCACATCATATCAACAGGAGTACCAGGCTCTAGTGGACACCGGTGCACAAAGTACCCTAATGCCATCCAGCTATAAAGAGGCTGAACCCATTTGTTATTTCTAGAGTGACATGGGGATTCCCAACAGCTAAATGCATTGGAAGCTGAAGTGAGACTTATGGAGAATGAGTGGCAAAAGCACCCTGTTTTGCCTGCTCCAGAAGCTCAATGTAAGGACCCAAAAGAGAACTGATGAGTCTTTGGTTTAGGTGCCTTGGAAATGGAGGAAATTGTATTAAGCCAGTACCAGCTTAAGCCCATGATCAGTGATGTAATTATCTCATTACCCAGTACAGCAAAATGATAGTCCTAATCCCTCCCCCAGAGGTGACAAGCATCACCACAGGGAATACATAGTACAGATAAGGATTTACATAATGCCACCATGTGAACAAATAAATCAAGGTAGACACAGCTGTCTACCTTGCTCAGTCAGTCAGAGGGCCCCTCTGTCATGGGGTTGCTGATGGTTGAAGAACAGCAGATACCAATCACTACAACAATACACCAGCGGCAATATCACAACCACCGAGACTCTCCAATTCCCTCCCATCCATGAGCTGATTCATCAGCTGGAAAGCCAGTCACTCTGAAGTGATTGGCATGGGAGCACAGCTCCTCCTGGCATTCTTACTGCCAATGCTGGGCTCAGCGTTCAAAGGGAGAGTCTTCTCCACACATCATGAGACTGATGACATGTGGAGCAAGTGGGTCACACTGACCACACAATGAGCTTGAATAAGACGCCTAGGAATTCTGGAACTCATCATAAATTGGCCAGAGGGCAAAGATTTTGGAACATCACCAGAGAAGGATTTGTGCTGAAGACGTCCCACTGTATAATAAACTGCTAGAAAATGAGAAGCAATATACCCTGTTTCAATTCCTAAAGAGGGCCTACAAAAAATTTGGAGAGGAGATTTTACAAGTACATGTAGTGATAGGACAAGGAATAGTTGTTTTAACCATAAAGAGAGTAGATTTAGATTAGATATAAGAAAGAAACCATTAACTGTGAGGGTGGTGAAGCCATGGAACAGGTTGCCTAGAGAGGTCATGGAATCCCATCCCTGGGGGTGTTCAAGGGCAGGTTGGATGGGGCTTTGAGAAAATTGATCTAGTGGAAAGTATCCTTGTCCACGGCAGAGAGGTTAGAGCTAGATGGTCTTTCAGGTCCTTTCCAGCCCAAACCATTCTATGATTCTATTATTCTGATGTTACATTGTGAGAAAGCATCAGAGGGGGAATGCTGCTGTATGGGTGCTCTGTGTTGAGCTGCAGATGATGCTGAATTGAGCAAGTTCACAGAAGTGTAAGCATCTAGCTAGCTTTAGACATTGCTGGTCAAGGAAAGTAGTCAGTACTCTGTTGCTAAACTGACTCATGGTGCGTTGTAATGTCCTGTGATGGTGATTGCAGCAATAGAAGCAGAGCAATTGTCATTGCAAAGCTAAACTCACCTGTGATGCCTCATTGTGACAAGACACATTGCAACACTTCTCTGCCTGTCTAGAGAATCTGATAATGAATTTGTCACAGACCCAGGAACTGGGCTAATGAAAAACATTGACACAATCAGCATGTGGATCAGTCTGCCAAGATTTAAGTGGCTCTGGTGGATTTGGACTGTCAACACAAGGGTGACTAATTTAGAGCTCAGTGGGCCCATGGCACCTCAGACCATCACAGAAGAGATGCAACATATAGACGGGTTCAGGGTCAAGGGATCAACTTTACCTTTGCACACTGTCTCACAGTGAATGTGAAACATGCTGCAACTAAGCAAGCCAAGTGATTGAAGCCTCTGAGATATGGAGGTATGAAATATAAATATGGGAAAGTCTACCAGATGGACTGTATCACACTCCCACAAACCTGCCAAGGGAAGTGCCTTGTACTCACAATGGTGTAAACAACCACTAGATGGCTGGAAGCACATCCCATGTCCTATGGCATTGCCAATAACACTATTCTGGGCCTTGAAAAGCAACACCTATGGCAACGAAGCACACAGAAAGAATTGAGTCAGGTAGCAGGACTTATTTCTGAAACTTCTTTATAGATGTCTGGGCCAAAGATCTTGACATTGAGAGAGTATATCACAACCCTTATCATGCATCAACGAACAATACAATGGATTGATAAAGACTATATTGAGAGCCATGAGGGCTGGAACCTTCAAATGTTGGAATGCATGTTTAGCTAAAGCTTCCTGGTTAGTTAATGCTAAAGAATCTACCAAACCAGCTGGCCCTGTCTAGTCAAAACTTCTACATATTGTAAAAGCTAATAAGGTCCCTGTAACACACACGAAGAAGGTGTTAGGGAAGACAGTCTTGCTTAGTCTTGTCTTGAGCAAAGGCAAACCCATCTGTGGGATTGCTTTTGCTCAGAGACCTCTGTGTACTTGATGGATGATACAGAAGGATGGAGAGGTTCAGTGTGTAATTCAAGGACATTTGATTTTGGTGAGAACAGCCCATGAATTAAATTGTATTATGTTAACTGCTAAATAACTCAGACACTGTATGCCATCACTACTATCATTGCTATATGCCATATCAACACTGCTACAGTAACAACCACTCAAACCAATGCAAGTTGGACTTTGACAAAACCGAGTGAAATGCAGCACTGGTGGAGCTTACACTGTCTTCAGCAACTGGTGTCCAGGAACCTCGTCAGGATCAACTTCAGCCCACAAGACTGTGGACATAGACCATTCTAAGTACACCAATTGCAAGAGCCAGGTACAGCATGCAAAAATCCAACACCACACACCATCTCTCCTATCTCAAAAGACTTTTACAACAGATGGAGCCCCAAAGTCATGAATTAAGAGAACTCAGTGGACATCTTAGAGAGATGGTCCATAAACTAAGAGAATAATATCTATGTATGTGTCTTTCTGTCTTTTTCAATAAAAAGGAAAGTGATGGTGATTAATTAGAAAGTGTAGGATCTGGGCATGCTGTAGATGGCATAGGAGATGTATAATGTCCTTGTCTTGAATGGGATAGAGTGTGCCATGAACTTAATCAGAGAGTTTAAACAAAATTTGGTTGTAAAACTTTGCAATTAAATGACACTGAATTACATTAAGGTTTTTATAGCCTTTATAAGAAAGCAAGGTGTTCTCTGATGAGCTGGCTTACAAGATAAAATTCAACTGCATAACTGTAAAGCTAGACTGACTCTGCTTCTGCATATAAAACAAATTTAAAATGAAGCTGCCTAGCAAGGATTGCTTCTCCATTTTGGGGAGTTCAGGTAAAAAGGGACAACAAGCAGACAGTGACATAAGAACTCACACTTAACAGTATGTCCAGATCAAAATTCAAAGCCTGCACGTGAAAAAAACTTTGATTGAAGAAGAGATGAGACAAAAACTATGCTGACACGTTACATCCAAAGATTCATCATTCAGACCAGAACCATGTTTATCTCTTCGACCAATCTTTTTGGTCTCTGCATAAGCACCATGGTAGCTGTGGTTATCACTTCACCATCTGATCCAAAATGGCTCCAGGTTATCAGCCAATAGTACACATCTCAAAGCTTCTCTCTTCTCTTGACCTTTATGGATTTAAAAGGGATACGCAAAGTTTAAACAGCAGAGGCTAAAGCTGAACATAAGTAGGAGTTCACATGTGCATACTCTAGACTGCAACTCCTAACAGTGCACAGAATGGAAATGATGGGCAGCTAATCTATAACAAACACAGCTGTACTTCTTGTTCAAGAAATTCTCCCAAATCTCTCTTCTCTGTCAGTCCTATACTTTATTCTCTTTATAAGTCACAAATTGTAAGACTTTACAAGTACTTTAAAGTCTTTAAAGGTAGTAAAAGTTATTTCTTATTAAAAAAAAAAAGTACTTAAAAGCCGAAACCAACCCCAACAGGACAAGCATTTAACATAGGTGACACAAGCTTTGTGTTTGTGGAATGATTTTAACTCAGAGTCTTAATTGATATTGTAAGCTATGTGAGGAAGAATGTAAAGACAGAACAGGTCTTCCTCTCCGTAAGAGAAATGAACAAAAGCCAGGTGAAGCCATTAGAACAATTTTATGTCCCAACAACTGAGTTTCTCTCTCTAGCCGCTATTATGAAAGTCCCTAGGGCAATCATCATTACAGAAGTGGGTACAAGAACCTCCAAAATAATGTAGCATCTGATCTTGAATGAAAAGCTGCCTGACGAACAAGAAATGACTGAAGTTTCGTTTGTGTGTTGCCTTGCATGACAGCTAACATTCATTCCCAAATGCATCATTAGACAGAATTTGCTCATGGCAAAAAGACATCTTCATTTTAAGAGCAACGAGCAGCACAAGTCTTTTAAATAGTGAGAAAAAGGCTTGGCTTTACTTTGCTGTTCGTATCCCCAACTGTGGAAGCCAGGTGGGAGATGCTATAGTGAAGATGGGCCTTATCAGAGGCAATTGCACTGTGCGACATAGTTGATTCCCCAGAGCCACATTTAGCTCCAGGGGCTGTGGAAACACAACATCCTTTCCAACTTTTATGGGAAAAGTGTCACACTTCCACAGCTAAATCAGAGGCTGAAAGGTAACTGATGGCAGCTGATTAAGATGTTTATAGATTAATGAGCAAACTATGAGGAAACTGGTAGAGCAGCAAAAGAATAAATTATCTCAGCAATCATTACTATTATATAATTATGCAGACTATTATTCTTGACTATAAAGCTGTTAATTACAGCTCTTAAGTCTAATGAATCTCATACCTGAGCACTGATAAATTATAGTTTTGTAAGTATGGAGGTGCAAATCTATTTCTCTCTACACCAAATTTGGACAGCATGTATATAGAATGTGAGGTCTCTCCAGCATCCTGATGAGCTGAGGCATATAAGTCAGCTCATTGAATGCTGTTTGCATCCACAATCCTCACAGTTAAAGATCCACTCTTTTAATATATTTTTTTCCTAGCCAATTTAAAAACTTATTCCCTAGTCCATGTTTCATATTTTTTGCATCCTTGCACCCTCACTTTCTCTCCAAGCTCCCCTCAACAGTTTAGTCATATTTGCATTTTTCTCATTTCTACTAGTTTTGCTACACTACTCAAATTTGTAATTTCTAGTACCATTTCTTAGCCAACATCAGCCTTACTGACAAGATTACTTCAGTATTAGTGGCCTTTTGCCCATGTTCTCTCACCATTGTCCACCTGTGGTGGTTTAGCCCGATGTCTACCCAGTCATAATATCACTCCCCCTCCTAAACTGGACAGGAGAGAGAGAGAAATATAACAAACTGCTTGTGAGTTGAGACAAGGACGGACAGATCAAACTCGGTAATTAGCGTCACGGGCAAAACAGACTCAATTTAGGGAGAAAAAGGTTTGATTTATTAAGGAAACAATAAGAGCAGGGAGATGAGAAATAAAACCATCTTAAAACACCTCCCCGCACCCCTCCATTTCCTGGGACTCTCTTTCCTTCCCCACCAGTGGCACAGGGGATGAAGAATGGGGGTTGCAGTCAGTTCATTACAGATGGACTTTGCTGCTGCTGCTTCTCAGGGGGAGGCCTCCTCACACTTCCCACTGCTACACTGTGGGGTCCCTCCCCACGGGAGACAGTCCCTCATGAACTTCTTCAGCGTGGGTCCTTCCCATGGGCTGCAGTTCGTCATGAACTGCTCTGTCATGGGCCCTCCCACGGGGCAGCTCCTCACACACTGCCCGGCGTGGGTCATCCACCGGGAGAAACAGTCCTTCAGGGACAGACTGCTCCAGCCTGGCGCCTCTCATGGGATCACAAGTCCTGCCAGCAAACCTGCTCTGGCGTGGGCACCTCCCCCATGGACTCCCATGTCTTGCCAGGAACTTGCTCCAGGATGAACTTCTTACGGAGTCACAGCCTCCCTCAGGCATCCACCCGCTCCGGCGTGAGCACCTCCCCCATGGGCTGCGAGTGGATCTCTGCTTCCCGGTGGTCCTCCGTGAACTGCAGGGGGACAACCTGCTTCACCATGGTCTTCACCACGTATCACAGGGGAGCCTTCTTTTCAGTACCTAAGCACCCTCCTCCTCCTCCTTCTTCACTGACCTTGGTGTCTGAGGAGACATTTCCATATTCTCTCTCCCTGTTGCTGCTGCCGTTTTTTACAGCTGCGCAACAGCTTCTGCTTAAATATGTTATTCACAGAGGCATTACCTCTGTCACTAATTGGCCAGGCCTGGGTCAGGTGCAGGGTCCAGCTTAAAATTGACTGGCCTTAATCCTGTGAGCTACAGAGGAAGCTTCTGGCAACTTTTTGTTTAAAGAAGCCACCTCTCTAGCCCCCTTGCTACTGAAAAACCTTGTCCAGGCAAAACTACTACACCGTCCAAGACAACCAAATTTTATCGTGTTCAATTATTGAACAATTACTTTCTTGGAACCTTGATTTCCATGCCTGGCTCCTATTAAGGACAAGGAAGTTCTCACCATACACACGTGCTCTTTATATACCTGGTCAGCCATTTTCTCCAGGTGAAATTCAGAGGCTGCCCAGGCCAAGAAAACTGAAGATATTTCTCACTTTACACATGTGTTCATGTGGCAGGATTTTCCTTGTTTCCCTCAAAAAGAAGTCACCAAATCAATCTTTCTTTCACCAGCTATCTCATATTTTTACCTAGATCATTAGCTCAACAATCGATTTATTGGCTTCCATTAGTCTAAAATTCAGGTGGTCAAGCTTTGTTTTGTTCTCCTTCCGAATTTATCTTTCTTAAACACACAGACTTAATTTTAAAAATAAGATTTTAAAGTGCTCCTTTTCCTAAAGCTTCATTAAATACATTGTATACTTTCATAGTCTGATTTAATCAGATTGAGTTTTGCAGTGGGAAACTGCCTTATGTCTATATACTCCCTGAATTATACTTAAAAGGCTATTAAAGTTATTTGATAATCATATAGAAGAAAAAAGACCATTTCTCTTTTTTTAAAAAAGCACCTCTGGCTCAGTTTTTCTTTAAACTCAAGAAAATACCTTGGTGGACAGAATAAAACAGTGTTATTAAAATCATCCCCCCTCTTGTGGAAACTGTTTGTTTAGTGCTAGAGGAAAACGTTCACCTTGGAAATATGCATTTCTTGTACTACATGCACTAACACACCAATCTCTTCTTCATTTCTCTTAGGAAGTTTTCTCACCCATATAATCTCTGGTAAAATCCTGGATTGTGCGTTTGTTAACTTTGCCGTGGAAGCAAGATATCCCACAGGTTTTACCTTGCAGCAGTAAGTTGCCTCCACTCCTCCCCAAAATCTCAGATAACAAAGTGCTTTCTCTTGCCACAACAGACGAGAACCACTGTGCTCACACTGCAAAGTGCATTGTATGCACATCCCAGTATGCAACTTTGTTCAAACTGTTCTGAGCACTAGCTGTATCTAAACATGAGCATGCCAGAACGTTTCCCAGATCCTGATCCAGAAGCATATCTCATCTATCTCAAATGTGAAGTAAAAACGGTGTGTTGTGTAAAAACTGGTGCTGTGTGTTATTGGTTGCTACAGAAACGATACACAGGTTACATATGTGCTTTAGCAAGTCTTTGGTCTAAATCACTGACAAAACTAGACCTGAATGCTCATTAAAACAAACAACACAAAGCTGTTACAGACTCTGAGTTTCTGGTTCTTGTCTGCCAATTGGCATCACATTAGGATGCCAAGTCAGCCAGGGCTTTGAGACTAATCTAGCTAAACTTCCTCCCTCAGCCTACTTCTCCTTAAAGCAAAAAAAGGCTTTTGAGTGCAGTAAGACAGATTTTGTTAAAATATGATTTAACAAAATTCAACTTGTAAGAAAGCCAGAATGATTAGGTAGAAAATACAAAGGGTTCACACACACTTCTACTGCCAGCATTATCTTTGTGAGCAGATCCTTGCTTCTTTGTTAGATTTATTGCAAGTTTGAGCTGAATCATAGTGCCCACTTGGCTCTGAGGAGACCGTACCTTTCCTGCTCAACACCTGCAATGTCTGCCTCTTGTCCACTACTGCCTGTGACACCCAGAAATTCCCTCTGTCTGGAATTGTACACTTTCTGCAAGCTCATGTTCTCTTGGTCTTGTCACACTGCACAAAGTGTCACCTCAGTTTACAGTGACCCAGGCTGGTGCCAGCACTCATGCACTCCCCTTTCCTCTCATCTGCCTATACATTCTTGTCTCCTCCTTACTTCTTAGTTTGACCCACATGTGAGTTGCTTGCACAAGGCAAATCATTGGAAAAAATAAAGTCTTTCAAAACAAAAATTAAGAGGCAGAACAATAGTACTAACAAAAACAGAATTAAAGCATCACAGGACTGCAGGAAGTCAAACATTCAGTCCTTACCCCAGTTCTCCCCTTTATGCCTTGTCTCTTTCCAAATCTCATCTCATGTTATCGCTATTGCATTTATTTCATAGAAACATAGAATCATAGAATGGTAGGGGTTGGAATGGACCTTTAGAGACCATCTAGTCTAATCCCCTTGCAGAAGCAGGTCCACCTGGATTAGATTGCATAGGAACATGCCCACGTGGGTCTTGAAGACCTCCAGAGAAGGAGACTCCACACCCTCCGTGGGCAGCCTGTGACAGGGCTCCCTCACCCTCACAGTGAAATAGTTTTTTCATATGTTTAAATGAAACTTTTTGTGTCCTAGCTTCATCCCATTACCTCTTGTCTTGTTGCTAGATACCATCAAAATAAGGGATGCCCCAACCTCCTGACATCCACCATTTAGTTATTTCTAAATACTAATGTGATCTCCCTNTGAGGGTACATTGCTGGCTCATGATTAGTTTATTATCAACCAGGACTCCTAGGCCTCTGTCTGCAGAGCTGCTCTCCAGCAGGTCAATTCCAGCCTGTACTGCTGCATGAGATTGCTCCTTCCCAGATGCAAGACTCTGCACTTGTCCTTGTTGAACCTCATGAGATTCCTCTCTGCCCAACTCTCAAGCCGGTCAAGATCCCACTGAATGGCAACACTGTCTTCTGGGGAGTCAGCCACTCCTCCCAGTCTGGTGTCATCAGCCAACTTACTGAGGGTACACTCTGTCCGCTCATCCAGGTTGCTGATGAAGATGTTGAACAAGACTGGCCCCAGAACCCATTCCTGTGGAACTCCACTGGCCACAGGCCTCCAGTAAAACTCTGTGCCACTGATCACCACCCTCTGGTCTCTGTTATTCAGCCAGTGCTCAATCCACCTCACAGTCCACTCATCCAAGCCGCACTGCCTGAGCTTTCTGATGAGGATGTTGTGGCAAACAGTGTCAGAAGCATTGCTGAAGTCAAGGTAGATGATATTCACTGCTCTCCCCTGATCTAGCCAGCTGGTTATACCAACTGGTCAAACAATTTTGCCTTGGCGAAGCCATGTTGACTTCCTCTGACAACCATCTTCATACATTTATTAACAACATTCAGGATGAGTTGTTCCATCACTTTTCCAAGAATGGAGGTGAGGCTGACTGGCCTGTAGTTTCCTGGGTCCTCCTTCTTGCTCTTTTTGATGACTGGAGTGACACTGGCCTTTTTCCGGTCCTCAGACACCTCTCCTGTCCTCCATGAATCTTCAAAAATAATGGAGAGAGGCTTAGCAACCACATCAGCCAGTTTCCTCAGCACTCTTGGATGTATTCCATCAAGTCACATAGACTTATGGATGTGATCTTGGCCAACAAGTCTTTAACCTCTTCTTCTTCCACCCAGGTGTGAGATTCTACAAAATATATGTCAGCACATTGCTAACAGCTAAAACTACAACATCCAAATACCTTCCGTTAGAGACACTTGTACATCCTCAGGATGAGGTTTTGCCAACTTGAGAAACATCATCTCTGCACATGAGCCCAGGGTCGGCTAAGACTTGGAGGAGAGATGGGACTCAGATTCTCCAGAACTTTCCATTGATGGGACTGGGCATACGTCACATCAGGAAGGCAAGAGGTGTGGCTATGCCAAACAGATCTAGGAATTCATTGACTATGCAATGAAACAATGTTATAAAGAGAAAGAACAGCAAAGATTGGGTGGATCCCCACAGTGGTGGAGGCAGCAGTGACAGAGGCAATAGTAAAACATTATTCACCCCATTGGACTCAAGGAAACATCAAAGGAAACACTACCATAGAAGACTAGTGAACTGATGGGGTGTAGTGGGCTCACACTGATAGTGGCTATTGTAATCTCTCTATCCCTCTCTCTTCTCTCTCCCTTACTCTTTTCTCTTTTATCCTCTCCTACTCCTCATGGTGTTGACTGTTGCCTTGTTAAAATAAACTAGTTTAGCACTTGACTCCATCTAAGTCTTAATTCTGTTCCAAATAATACACAAAACCTAATCACGATAACCTGTTTGATTGGACACTACTCAGGAGTTAAGTCCAGCCACCCCCAGCCACCCAGAATTGTCTGAGGTCGGTTGGAAAGCAAGGGGGCTTGACTCCTGCCAAATTCAGCATGACTCCACAGGGGATCATGACATCTGGGCAAGTCCTCTGCTGTCCAGACCATCCTACTATCCTTGCTGGACTGGGCTTCCCGAGGGCCAGTTTTGGCTGTAAAGACTGAAGCACAGAAGGTATTCAGTAGTTCAGCCTTCTCTGCATCCTCTGTCACCAGGGCACCCTCTGTGTTCAGCAGTGAGCCCACATTCACCTTAATCTTCATTTGCTGATAATGTACCTGAAAAACCTCTTGTTTTCTTTAACTTTTCTAGCCAGGTT
>WBNH01008475.1:0-39502 GCA_013401255.1 Urocolius indicus | reverse complement strand
ATGTCCAATCAAACAGGTTATTGTGATCAGGTTTCGTGTATTCTCAGGAATAAAATTAAGACTAAAAAAGGTGTCAAGTGCTAAACTACTTTATTTTACCCACAACAATCAACAAAGAAAGAGAAAGGGGAGAAAGAAAGGAAAGAGAGAGAGAGAGAGATAGAGAGAAAGAAAGTACAACAGTCACCACCTCGAGTCCCCGTGGAGGTCCCTCAGCAGTTGTTTGTCTGAAAGCTCCAAGAATCTGTCCAGTCCGGCAGGGGGAAAAGAAAAGAAAAAAAAAAAAAAAAAAAAGAGAGGTCTATTCCATTGTTCCTGCTCTTACATACACTCCTCTCACTGGCGCATGCCCAGTACCATCTCTGGAGGGTCCTGGAAAGTTCTGGAGGGTCTTGGAAAGTCTAAAAGTTCAGGAGGGTTGCAGCCCCTTGACCCTGGGCTCAGGTGCTTGCACAGATGCGGTAGATCCTGAGACAGAGGGATGAGCAGTACAAGGCAACAGTGCCTCTAGTGGGCAGAATCCTTGGTGGCTGGAGCAATGTGGTTTCAGTGGTTAACTATGCTGCCAGCAATGTTTAGGCATTTTACTAGTACCTTACACATCCACATCTCCAGTTCCTCCTGCTTATTCCCCAGGCTGCGTGTTTTGGTGTAGAGGCAACACAGAGGCTTACTTGAACACACAGGAAAAAAGAAAGAGGATCCTCTCTGATTTGATACTCCCTCAGGGTGATGAGCCTTTTGCATCTCATCTTGGTGTGCTCCTGAAGAGCACTCATCATTGCTTTTCCTGCCCTGATCTGTTTCCCTGACAGAAGGGATAGCTTTCTTTGCCATTTCTCTCCCTACCCCCCAAGTCCTTCAGTTTAAAGCCCTCTTGATCAAGTTGGCCAGCTTGTTCCCAAATATTCCAGTGCCCTTGGGAGAGAGGTGTGTTCCATCCTGCCCTATCAAATTACAGTCCCCAAAGAAGTTTCTATTATCATAAAAACCAAAACCTCGCTGCCACCAACCTCTTAACCAGCAGTTGAATTGTGCAATTTTTGCATTAGTGACTTCCTCTTTTCCTCTAGTGGACAGGATGGAAAAGAACTTGTGCTCCCCTATCTTTCACTTGCTCCCCCACAGTTTTAAAATCCTTTTTGATTCTGGAAATACCGTGTCTCATTACATCATTCATACCCACATGAAACACAAGAGATAGTAGCCCACATCTCTGACAAGCCATGGCGCTCTCTCAGTCACATCACAGATCTTGGTTCCCAGCAAGCAGTAAGCCTCTCTTGACATCTTGTCTGATTGTCAAATAGGTTTCTTGCTGCCTATTAACAGTGAGTCACTCACTACGAGCGCCCATTACTTCTTTTTATGGTGCCCACTGTCTGTTGCTAGTAGAGTAGCTGATGGTGAATTGTTTGCTGAATTTTCCCATTCTGGAGCTTGCTCATCTATGTCCCCTGTCATTAATGCCTCATACGTATTTGTTATTGGCACACTGGAAGGAGGGTTGTAAAGGGGAGCCCTTCTTTTTTTTTTTTTATTATCAGGCTTCAAGGCATTTCCATTTCAGTGGAGGCTGGTACCTTATTGTGGAACCATGTTCTTATTTATGGTCTGATTTTGATTCATTTTCTTGTCTCCACTGAGGAAGCAAGGAGTGAATACGGAGGGACAGTTTAGGCTCAGGGCACCATGGTGGGCTTTAGACAGATAGGGAACTAACTTCACAAGATATATCCTAACACCTACACCACTTTCTAGAAGAGCTGGAATAATTAGCCTGTAAGGAACTCAAGAGAACTGACATTACAATGAGCAAAAAGCCAGTGCTGTTCTTCTATCCTCAAGGCTGCCTATAAACTGTTATTCTCATTAAAATATTTTCCATACCCATTGTAACACATCACAACTGACATGAGAAGAAAGTGATCTCAGAAAACACAAAGACAAAATATCAAAATCGCTAGGTGTAATAGCACCTGTAATTGCAGTGTTTTGAAGAAGAACAACTGTGTAGAATGGCATTATATTTCCCTCTAATGCTGGCTTTCCTCTTCAGACAATATATACCTTCTGCATGTTAAGTATAAAGAGAGGAGCTATTGAGAAAAGTAAAGGTAGGTGCCATGAATTGCTGATACGGCTTTTGTTCACCTGCCAAGAAGAAAACTAATCTCTAAAAGTTTGAGAAAAGGCCCTGGGAGTTAGTATTGGCTAGTCTAGAACATATTTTTTGGGGAAAAATATATGAAATATATAAACACATAAACAATCCTTTGCTTCTGTATGAATTCTGTACAATAGTAAGAGTATGGCTCCATGCATACTTACTAGTTTTCTTTTAAAAATGGTGTTGAATGAACATGATATCATTAACAGTTAAAATTTATCTATGAGGCCTGCATTTTTGTAGTTGTTACCAAAATGATTGCACTGACTGCTCTTCAGTGTCAGAGAAAACATTTAAACTGCACTGTTTTAATATTTCTGAAACACCAGTCACAGAATTGCTTCTCAGTCAAGAAAAATTTCCAGTATCATCTACAAGCTTTAGGGCACACATTGCAGAAAGGAATTTTAAAATAATAAAAAAGTTACAACAGCATTTGATAGTATATAAGTTTGAAGTGAAGCATTTCCTATGACATTTAGTAATCAAAACATGATTGAATTCCTAGTTACAGCATAAAAATGAGAGCTTAGTTCCTGAAAGGCCAGACAGTGCACTAGAAGTGTTGGCATGCTAGGATGCAAAAAAAACCCTCCAGCCTAGTGGATCGAGTCTACTGGACCCATATAGTCTGTTCACTTAGGCATCTTTCTTCCTTTTCTTCTGGGAAACAAGCAAAGTCATGGACCGGATGATATTTGAATACTTCAACTTTCAAATCCTCTTAAAGTACAGCTATTCTGGAAATGATGGCAAAATTTCTTAGAAAATTGTGGTGGTTTGACCCTGGCTGGATACCAGGTGCCCACCGTGCCGCTCTATCACTCCCCTCCTCAGCACTGTCATTATAGCAGACAGTGGAGAAAGCATTTGCTTTCAGCTTTCGTAGATCTCAACACAATCCATAAATAATGGATAAATTCATTAATATTGGTGAAAGATTCAGATAGTGTGGTGATAAATGTTTACAGAAAAGCTCATTTGCTAGGATGTATTCAGAGCCATTAATCCAGCTTTGGAGATCGAAGTCTGCCTTGAAAGACAACCAGAAAACAACACACATTTCCACTGGGGTAAGATAAGGAGATGAAACCTCATATTCATTTACCAAAATAAAGGGGTTTTTTATGCTTTAAGCTCATCTCAAAACAAACTGGGCCAAGTATTGAAAATTATTTTATTATTCATATATTTCTAATCTATTTGGTACCAAAATTGTAATCTTACCACGACTAGAATTATGAGGGTTAAAAAAATTGAATGAGGTGTTCTTCGAGTAGATCTTTCCAGCAATTTCTAGTTAGCTGATAATGAACCGTTTAGTTATTAGATAGGACACTGGTTAGATTCATTGCACTTAAGATCTTGGTATAATATCATTCGTTCTGGGGATGCTGAAATTATGTAAAATACAATTTAAATATTTGTAGTGAAATTTTGTCCACAGTCTGAAATGCTGACTCTACAGTGAAATGTCTGAGAATGCCTCTGGAATCCAGGGAGAAGGCAATTATTTTCAAATATATGCTCAAAATACGATTAGGAGGCAAAGACTAACTACTACCTGTAGAAACTATAAAACAGCACATAGACTTATATGTCTATATGGACTTACAATAGTCTGGGTATAACTAGTAATGAAGTGAAAAATATGCCAAAAATTATTACAGGTCTAGATGTAGAACTTGTTATGTTTTGTACTCTTCTGAGTTACTCCATGCTTCTTCTGGCTCTATTTTTTAAAGCATTAAAAAAAAATCAGCTACAGCGGTATAAGACAAATTATCGTATAATAACATCAAATTATTTATATATGCTACTAGAGTATTAATAGGACTGCTCAGAGAAGTGTAGGTTGTGACACAACATTTTGCTTGAAGCATTAAGATGTGACTTAAAATATCATCAGACAAAGAAATTTCTGAATAAATTAGAACTATTTTCATAGAACTACAGCATTCCCTCAATTTTACCTAAAGTGGCAAAAGTTATAAGAACTCAAAATCAGGAAAGAGTAATTTGAGTGTGTTCTGGTTTAGGCCCATCAGGGAACAAAAGACCACGATTAGTCTCAAGTACCAAAGACCTGAGAATTGCCTAAGGGCAGGGAGGGATTAATTATCAGGACAAAACAGACAAGGCTTCTCAGCTTGGGGAAGAAAATAGAAAGAAATTTAATCCAACACCAACTAAAACATAACCATAAAACTCCAAAACATAACTAACACAAAACAACACAGAGTGATTCAATGATAAAGAGCACAACCAGCCCTTTAAGACCATCTTCTCCCCCTCTCCCCTCTTCCCAGGCTCAGAGCCCTGATCCCGGTGTCTTTATCTCCTCCCCACCTTGAACGGCTCAGGGTGACAGGGAATGGAGGTTTCAGTCAGTCTATTTAGATGGTTTCTGCCATTTGCTTTTCCTCGGGGCAGGCTCCACACCAGTCCTCTCTGCACCTCCACGGGGTTTCTCACACACCCAGCAGCCCTGCACAGGCTGCTCTGATATGCGTTTATCCCAAAGACTGCAGGTCCTCTCTGCCTCTCGTGTGGGTCTGCTCTGTGGCCCGCAGGCTCTCCAGCATGTCCTGTGCCATGGCCACCTCCTCACACAGTCTCTCGCCCGTCTGGGCGCACTCATCCAGAGCTGCTGGTGGCTCTCAGTCCTGCCATTGCCTTCCATGGGTTGCAGGGACACAGCTGCGCTTTTGCCATGGGTTGCAGAGGGGTCTCTGGTCTGGTGCTTCACCTTCTTTCCTCCTTAGACTGCGAGGTCTGAGTGGTTGCCTCCATCATGTACCACTCTTACACCTCCTGCCAAGCATTTCAAATTCCCATCCTTAAATAGTGATGGCAGAGGCGCCAGATTGGCCCAGCCGAGCCAGAGGTGGGTCTGAACCACAGAGCTGGGGGAAAGTCCGAGAACACATTACCAGGTCTGCACTGCGGCCCCCTATTACCAAGCAAAAGCTGCTCCTCGCTAAACCATGA
This sequence comes from Urocolius indicus, assembly GCA_013401255.1. Lineage (NCBI taxonomy): Eukaryota > Metazoa > Chordata > Aves > Coliiformes > Coliidae > Urocolius > Urocolius indicus. Next base: position 34,341 of record WBNH01008475.1, on the reverse strand, counting down.
CAGAGTTCTTTAACCAAACAAAATTATCTTTGCCTTAACAACAGAAGGAATGCATACACTTAAATGGGTAGAAAACTGAATGATGAGCAATGGGTTTGTGGTTTTTTTTTGTGGAGAAACTTATAGTAATACAAGAAAAGTTAAAGAAATAAGGAACTAATAAGTCTACTTGACTATGTGTGATTCGGCAAAACCAGAGTTCATTTTGATACGAGGTATTACAGAAGGATTTCTCTTGTATGCGCTTTCCTCACAGACCATAATTTATTGTTAAGTAATACTATATTTTATAGATATGTGCAGAGTACAGTCAAACAACTGCAAAATACATATCAGAAAGGCAGTAATCTGGGAGTACAAGTGGAAATGGTGATTCCAGCCTCACATTTTACCTTTTTTTTTCCAAGCAAAACCATTCAGGATAAAGCATTCTCAAAAAAAAACTACTTTCCAATTCTATATACTGTTATTGATCTGCTTCAAAGTAAACCATGAGACAGTTTACTTTCTAGAGTTTGATTCTTTTCCTCAAAAGCAAATTCCTAACCACAGAAACACAAAAACCCTTGAATCAGGAAAAATCCCATCTGAGTACAGTTTGGATGTTTTGGGAAATACAAGGACAGCTCCCAGCTAATCTATCAGGATCCCATCCAAACAATGTGAGATTTTAAAATTCCTTTCTTCCTTATATGGAGAGATGGAAGTAAATTGGGAGTTTGCATCTTGCTAACAGATTGGTGAGAGGCTCTTTCTCCTCCTCCCTTCTCAAATTGTGGGTTTACAAGCAGAATCTAGTTCTAGATACTCACTTAGCCCAGTGAACAACACACCAGTGACCATAAAGCTTGACAAAGGCTGGCCCTAAACAAAAAGACACTCCAGGTTTGAAATGCTTGTTTTCTCCAGAGTTCATCAACACGGAGAATTAACTATTCATGAGCAAGATATCTTTTCAAATGGACTACCATGAAACAGAACCTGCTGGAAGACACAATCATTGAATTAGGAATCTGGAAATGAACACTGGAAAGTGTTCATCAGGAGATTTCCACATCATATTCAGGGGAAGAAGACTGAGCTGCCTTTCTATCAGGGAGTGCTCTTTTTTATTTCCTGTTCTCCAGGTGAAAAATGTAGTAGTATATGGAACTGGAACCTTCTCCTTTCTGTAATTCAGAGTTTTTGAGACCTGAGAAAGTTGGGACGGGGTAAGGGGGTGGTAGGGTGGGGAGTGGGTGGCAGTGGATTACAGAAGAGAGGAGGGAGAGCTGCCTGGGAGAAATGCGGTCTGTTGAGAAGTTCTACTACACAGTCTGACAGGAATGAACACAGTACATCTCTCATTGAGCCTGACATTTCTCTGCTTGGTCATATTTGCTATATTCAATGAAAAAGAATTAGGTAATAGAACATAAAATTTCCCCCAAAAAAAACACCATTTGTTTTGATGTATCAGCACCTTGAGGGAAAGGGATTAAGCATCATGTCTTCTGCTTTCTTGCTGCTTATGCGGGCATTTCTCTGTGTCATATCTCTGGCAAGCCCTCACTGACTTGTCTACACCTGGAGATGTGTCAGAGAAATGTGAAGATTTAAACATCACCATCCCCACATCTGTCTTCCAAACTGAATACTTCCCTTGATTCAAATCCCACCATTCACTTTCACTGCAACTACTGTCTTATGCTTTTCATCTGCTTGAGTTGCTTTTATGTTACTACAAGTCTAAATTTCAGGGGTATGGCTGAGGGAAGAGTTTTTGTTTGTAAAACCCAGTTTTTGTTTCCAGGTAACTATGAAAACATCCCTCCTGGCAGCTTCTATGGTTGCAGTGAGAAGTAGCTGAAAATCTTTGGGGATCAAAGAGGGATTTTTTTTGCCTATTCATTTCCCCATGCTACTGCAGACTGCAGGAGAGATGAGAAAAGACAACACATCATGCAGGAGATTCTGCCTTTCTACTCCTCTTTGCCTACAAATAACCCTTTCTATGCTAAGTTACAGACCTATTTTCACTGGCTTCTCCAAACTCCCAGAGTACACACTGAGGAGCAGGCACTGCCAGGTTTTGTGATCTTACAGTCTGATGCACCAGGCTCCCATATCCCAGGAACGCCTCCTGCACATTGCTGCAAAGCAAATGTCCTCAGATAAAAGAACAAGTTCTGACTTCTCCAGCCTCCCCCTGTGTTCTTCTCAGCCAGGATGACACAGGTGTCAGTCTGCTTAGAGACTAATGACTGGTTCAACAATTTCTACAGCATTTCTGGGGCCTGAAGCTGGTGCAAAAGTTTCAAAGAGAGAATTTATTACATGTGAATTTATTAACTGTCTACAATCATACAAAGCCAATGAAAAATAACTATCTGGGTTTAACGGGACAAAAATACATGAAATTAATTAGCTCATTAAAAAAAATAATCAAAACCTGACTAGTTCCACTGTAACAATGGAAATAATAATTATATTTATAGACACTGAAATGTTCAAAATCAAGACTAATTTGGAAAGGATGGAATCTAGTAAAAAGAGATTTTTAAATGAATATATGTAGTGAAGTTATCCAAGAAAAATATACAAAGATTAAAGTCTATAAAGAGTTAACTGATGCTATGACATTTAAGAAAGGCTTTGGAGATGTTTCATGAGGTAGAAAATTATTAGCTTATGTGTGATCCATTGCTTTAAACAGTGTCTAGGGTCAAAAAGCAGCCAAATACCTACAGTCAAGCAAAGAGTTCTGGCTCAGATTTACCTCAGACTTAAAGCTGAAAAATTTATCTAGAGGTTTTAGGAGCACATGCTCCATATTTGCAATACCACTTCCAGCTTTCAGTACTTTGCATTTCAGTGGCTGCTCTTACAGAAAGGGACAGGAATATGCTATTTGAAGCAGTGCCTTTCCTGACCCAAGCAGTGCCTTTCCTGAGTCAAAGCTAGGGCACATCCCTTTTCTGCACCCAAATGTGGCCTGGCCAAGGACCATCATCCCCTGCCTGCCAGGCCTTCTTGAAAATCGAAGTGAAGAAGGAGTGAGGAAGACATAGTATTCTTCAACTGTCTGCCATGTCCGGGCCACTGGAACAAGCATTAATGAAGTATTGTAGAGTACATCTGTCCCATTGCGCAAATTCAAAGGCAACAATAGACTACAGTCTCCTCAGTGGCAAGAGTTTAGATTGTAAAATCTATTTAAATATTTAAATACATTTGAGAATGATATTGTAATTTAATTTTGAAAACAGTAGTTTTCTATCCAATAAAATGCAAATAGCAAAAACCAAATTCAGAGTCAAATCCTGGATCTTTTAGTACGTTAGTGTGTGTGTGTATGTTTTAAAAGATAAAAAACACTGTTATCTCCTCCTCAGGTTAATTGAGCCCATTCTCTATTCCAGCCCTTTATTCTTACAGTATGTTCTGGTGAAGAGATAATTCTGTTTCCTCAGCCCTTCTTTCTAATTTATTTAGAACTAGCCAAGGATTTTTAATTGTTATTATGTATATGCATATGTATTTATGTATATGCCTTGTTTTATGAACTTGTATGCTGAGTGATCACATAAGCTTAATTACTGCAGGGGATTAAATCTAAACTTTTCTTTTTTTTATATAAACTGTGAAGATTTCAGGAAAACAGCTGCTTATGCATTACATTGTTTGTCCAAAGCATTTTTGATCACACAAATTTTAATTGATTTCAAATTTAAATGAAACTTTGGCACTTTGAAGACTGGGTGGGGTGTCTATTTAAAAGGAGATAAGTAGCCAGTTTATATCTACTGGTGGCAGTTCTGTTTTCCTTTAGCTTGCAAATCTCACTCTTAAGTGAGAGGGTTCTTTATTTTAGATTCTGTTTCTCTTACATTCCTGACAGAAGAATAGAAAATGACGTATTTGTAGAAACAGTGGCAAGATGTTTCTCTGGAAAATGTTTGCTTTATCTGTTGCTGCAAGCAGACCTCATTATTTGCTTAAAAAGAGACTGGTTATACTTCATCCCAGCCACTGATTGTTCTCCATAGATGTCTTTTTGGCCACATGTGGTGAAACAGGGAGGGAACAGTATGCACTCTCATTGTGGAAACAAGTCTGTGAAACATTTACAAATGCTGCTGCTTCTTTTTTTTTGGAAGAATATCTTTGAATTTCTTATTCTATAGTTCTGTCCCTGAATCTGCTTACACTTATATTCCTTAATTACAAACACTCATGCACAAGGCTGTGGCAGATGGAGACGAAGCTGGGGTGGGGGGAGGGGAAGGGTTTGCTTTAATCTGAGTATTTCTTAGATTGCATCTGAGCAAGTAGAAGGGTGATACCTTGATTTGCTAGTGATCAATCACACTCCAGGCAGCCGGCACACAAATCAGAACCAATAATGTCCCTTCATGGCATATTGTTCTCTGCAGTAAAACAGAAACACATTTTTAAATTCACCTCTTCGTTTCATCCATCAGAGGACAAAATTAGGAGCCCAGGAAAGAGCATAGCCTGTTATTCTTACAGCTGAGCAGACATCAATACTTATAGACATACTCAGAGTTTACAAACACTGCACAGTAGCGTGCCTCAAAACAGGATTGGAAAAGGATCGAAACAGATTACAAGGCATAATTGGTCAGGAGCACCAGTGTTTCTGGCAATACAGAATCACTCACTACAGTGATCATTGTGTACAGCAAAGGGTGCATAGGACAGCTTTGGAAGAAAAGAGAGACAAAACCAAAATGTTAGGAAGCAACATGGGTAACAGCCTCCTCTTACCATATCATATATGCTTGCTGGATAGTTATTCTGGGCAGAAGTATGCACCCAGGCACGTGACATTATTGTTGCATAGGTTGGCACACCTTCCTGCATCAGCTGTCTCTCATCCTGCTGAGACACAATAGATGTTACTAAATCCAGACCACACTATAGTGTCCAGCCCAGCCTAAATATTCAGTCAGAAAGGACTGTGGAGAGGCTTTCAAAATGGAAGTTCTGCCTGACAAAATTCTCTGCTTTTAGGCAAAGTAAACCCCATAGTAACAAACCCCTGTAACCAGGAGGATGCTGGTTTGGTGCATCCTTTCATATCTGGCCAGGATTTTATTTATGTTTTTTCCCAGTTGAGTTCATGAGATGATGCAGAAAAAGGAGGACAAAATTTCCATCCTCTAATGAAGTTCTTTCCTTGCATTGAGAAGGCTGACTGTGAGGAGAAAATACACTAACAAATTCAGACTAAAGCAAAATACCGTGGAATTAAGTTTATCTAAAGAAAGTTGATGTGTGTGCACATCAAGGAAAAAGAAAACCTCTCTTTGTAGGTCTGTTTATCCAATAGTTAACAACAGTCTATATTTGGTCTTAATATCATAGTGGTATATTACTAAACTCGTACAAATGAACAAAATCATGTATAGCTTCTTTGCTCAAGACTTGTGTCTAATCAGGTTTGTATGTAGTAGTGGAATACCACTCATCCTTATTTCAGCCTTCCCATGCTTGGATGTATCTTCAGGCACTGAGAGATAAAGACTGAGGGTGAAAGTATATCGTCAGATTAGGCTTACTTAAAGTGTGAGCAGTTTTTGTTTGGATTGTGTTTTTATGTCTAGGGGCTCTTTAAGAGTTATCATAGCATTTGACTAATAGAAGATAGTCTATAATGTTAAAAGTAGCTACTGTAACAAAGCGACAGCGTATTTTATTGGAACAGATGTTCTGCAAATGAGTAGGGAATAAGGAAAGCACTCGTCGTTTTGATGCTGTTTAAAGGGCAAGAGTGATGCCAATCATACTTACCATCTGCTATAGTACATAAAGTATCCATATGCTCTTTAGATGGCCCCAAAGTTGATTTGAACTGCCATACTGAGATTTCTCATTCAAGGACAAGACAGCTCTACATCCTCTTATTAGCTCCTGACTGACAAGAGCTCTGAGAGCAGTTAACATAAACATCTCAAAATCCTGGCTCAAGTAGTCACTGATTAAATTTAGAGTAGACCAACCTTTGCCATTTTATGGATCTTCTGCCATGGTAATATTTACCATCTGAAGTTTAAGCATTCCAGGCAGCTGTTCAAAAAACGTAAACCCAATCTACAAATCCCCATTCCCATGCTCTACAGGGCTTGCAACATTTCTCGTGGTTCTACAAATTCTGTGCTAGAGTCCTCACTTTTCTGGGCACCAGCTCAAAAACCAAGTCTGTAGTTAACCTTCCATCCCCCACCTTCCCACTGAAATGCATTTCTTTTTTCAGTTGAGTGCAGTTACGGTGATGTTTCACATAGTAAAAAGATAGGCCTCTCACATCCATTCAACATGCAGGAGAATAAATATTTTTTAACCTTGCACATCCATTGCCCTCTTTCTACTTTACAGCTAGACTGTACATAAGGTTCATGGGCTTTCAAGTAAAATTTTACATCAACTGGAAGTTAAAATTCATCTGTAATACAAGACTGAATTGCTGGCTTCACTCATTTTCTAGCTTAAATTTAAGATTTTTTTTGTTTACACACAAGCTAATGAAACATATGGAAGCAGCCATATGGAAATACAGCAAAGATCCATTCATCCACATGTTTCTCCATAGCTGTGCAGGCAACAGATGTAGGAAAGCACAATGCCACACTCAGTGGTTCAGAAAGCATTTTGTTGCCAAGCCCAGCCAGTGAGTGACAGTCTTATTCTTCAAAGGAGTCCTGCTTTTATTTCCCCACACACACACTTCTTTTCTTTGTCATATGCTTTTTTGTCATTACATGATTCTCTAGTTTTGGATTCTACCTGTGATTTTGTTGCCAGCCTAACCTATGGAAATGAAGTCCAGAGGTTAAGGCGTTTTGTGTCACTAGAATTAAACATACTACCACAGGTTAGCTTTAGGTGTCTTCTTGCTATTGTGTTCATGAGAATGTGTGGAAAGGAAAATTCTTTGCCATATTATCTCTTTTTTGCTATTTCTTCTCATGAGGCTCTAGGTAAATTATGGGGTTTGCCTATTTCTGAGCTCTTTCAATTTGAACTGAACTCTAGGTGGCCATAGCTTAATGGCCATTATACAAAAATTTAGGTTCTGGCTTCCTGAAATTATTTGTCTTCACAGTCTCCAAAGCTGAAGAGGTTCCTTTGAGGTTCCCCTGGCAAAGACACACTTCTGTGTTTTCAGAGCCTGTCACTGAACTATATTGCCTTCTGGGCAGCCCCAGGGAAAGGAACGTCTTCCTAGATTTCTTTCTTTTCCTTTAATCCTTTTCAAAGGGATATTGTAGTCCTCCTTCCACATTTTTTTTACATTACTTCTTTCCCTCTTGGGCATAAGGACAACTATAGTATGATACTGGGAGACATTTCCCTGGAAAATGGCTCCCTTTAAGTCAGGGATAAAAGACCGTGCCAACAGGTAAAATATTTCTTTTCTTCTAAAAATAGCAACAGAGGTACCACATTCTGTCCCAGTAGCAAAATGCACATTAATGACACGACTCTTATAACATGATCATCCAGAAAAATGTGTGCTCTAACAGAGACTGTGAGGAAGGAAGCCATACAGATACAAGACTGCTATAAACACGGTTACTCTCCTGCAGGAAATGATAAGAGAGGAAATTAATCTCAGGTGACAGATTGCTAGTCATGTTGCATAATGCTCGAGGGCATTCAGCTAAAACAGCAATCCAGTTATGAGGGTGGAAAAGAAGAATTGCAGATAATGTAGTGTTGTGTGTATGTTTTTAATTTAAAAATATATATATATAGAGTAAAATCCTAAACCAAAGAACAAGACGAGTTCCTATTACAATTCTTGCAGTGTGCGCTTCCATTGGTCATTATACTTAGAGCACACTCCATTTTGTTTTATTTTGTTTTATTATTCTGTCAGTAGTAAGCTGGACATTTAAGTGTTGGAGGTTTTACAGAAGCCTATTTCATTTTATGTTAACATAGATACCCATTAGGAAATTGATAATTGCTAACTTTTATCTGTGATATGGTTCACCAAAAGCTTAATTAACATTCCTTGCTCTGCTGAAGTATTACATGATATTTTTCTTAATACGGAATTCACAGAATTCTATCTACAGCAAAATTGTGAAATAGAAAGTTGGCTAAAAAGATTAAAAGGTAGTAAGAATATATTGATGATTTACATTAACATTCATTGTCATTTTAAAAAGCAGAATAAAGGCCATAGGGAATTGTAGGGTTCATTTAATTTCACTCAAATTATTCTAATTTACTGTAATTAAGACACTAAAAAAAAATTATAGANCAGAAGGCATGCTGATATAAAAAAAATATATATTTATATATTTGTGTAGATGTTTATAGAGGACAAATTTTTTAAATGTATTTGTTTTTGCACATTTTGTTCTTTCACTTCTTTCAAAGTCAAGACCTGCGTTAAAATCAATGGGAGAAAAGACTGAATGGGACCTCAGCAAGGGGCCCTAGCTGCATATAGAGCCTGTCACCAGCAAGGAATATAGAGCAGATCAAGCTGGTTCACCATTATTTTCACCTGTGCACTTGGAAGACTGTCCTGATCTCTGCTTCAGACATTCATGAATAAATCTGAAAATTCATCAATCAAACATCTGTGGTGTATACTCATTTTCCCTTGCAGTCTCCAGTTTTCTATTAGGAAATTATATTTGTGTATGGCATTGGGCCATCTTTCGTACAGATGATGCATGGTAGCTCAATACCAGCACAGCGCTTATGTTTACTTGGTAACTAATCACTTAGTGCTGGCATACTCTTGAAGCTATTGTTGATGCATAGGTAAAACACCAGCTGTTAGATAGAAAAGGAAAGGGAAGAAGAAAATATTGCTTCTTTTTTTCTTTTTCCTTCACAAAGGGAGGTGAAATATCTGGCTCTGCTTGAACTTGCCTACCAGTGCAGGATGGGTGCTCAATCTCACTGCTTCATATCAACAACCCAGAAATTACACAGAAGGTGAGACAAGTCAGGATGCATCAGTTTCTTGTTTTCATGGGTGAAGGTGCACGAGTGACTTGCAGGAGAGGGCTGGAAGGGAAAGTGCCAGGATCAGACATTCATCACTCAGATCCTGATGCTTCAAACCAGTTGTCTGAATTCTGTCAAAAATAGTTCACACGTTTCTGAATCCACTTCTATCAAGGCTTTTCTGCTACTGATCAAAATTCTTTACAATTACCCCCTGCCCTTGGCTTAAATTATTTCCAACCTCTTTGATTCAAATGTTACATAACAGGCAATATGAATTTCTATATGCTTGCAAACTGCTTTATGATCTTCAGTTGAAAACCACTAAGTGCAAAATATTATTGAATAAAGAAATTAATACGTGAAATAGGACTGAAGAAAACCCTTTCATATATAGAATGTGAGAGGGCAAAGAGAATGTCATTTTCTTGACACGTCGTGATTCCTTTTTTATGTATAATCACTGCTTTAGACATAGAGTGTCACTTCTATGAATGTCACAGAATGACATGACAAGAGGAAAAGATCTTAAAGAAGAGGTCAGAGAGACCCAGCAATCCAAGGTCTTGGCAGCAGACTGGCAGAGAAAAAAAAAAAAAAAGCCAATGAATTTAGAAAGTTTTTCAGCACTTAGAAATGCATCTGAAAATATTGAAATCTGGCATCATCCAAGGCTTAGATTATGAGAAATTTTCCATTCTGTGAGCAGAACAATTTTGGTTCTTTGCACACTGTCTATAAGCACTAAACATGTCTGTATCTTTAACTGTGTGCATAGATGGAAAAATATGTATTTGCACCATCTTTGTAGCACAGAGAAGCTGCTGATGTATTGGTAGGAAAGAAATTCAGTTTTAGCTGACTGAGGACTGAAATCAACTGCTTCTCTACGATTTAGGACTTTTCCACCACAAGTAAGAGAATATCCCAGGCTGTAAGTGCTATTAGAGATTGATTTGTGCCTTGAAAAGCAGATTAATCCTTCTGTATAGACAGAAATTTCTCCTCATTCACTTATCTGTCCTGTTTTGCAAGAACAGCCTGCAGTAAGCACAATGGGAATCCTTATTTCATGGGAGATCTCAAAGCACTGCAGCATTGCAACTGAAGAAAAAGAAAATTACACGCTTGCTACGTTTCACAGGAGTTTCCAGTTTGCAATGAACATGTGTATGTATAACCATTTTGCATACTTTGTGATGAGGACAGGCAGCAAGATGAGACCATGCATGCTGGGAAAGGCCATGTACAGAGCTGTAGGATGGCTTGAGAACTGATGGTAAAATCATCCAGCCCAGTCCTGTGAGGATGACATACAGAGGTCTTCACCACAGAGCACAGCCTCCTAGTCATGAAAGAGCTACTTTATATAGCACTTTTCTGTATCAGACCATTGGTAGTTATCAGATCCCACAGGATCTTTGAAACCTGCTCATTTATGACATTGAGGCTGGTAAATCTCAAGTCCTGGATGTTGGGTAAATCTACCCTTTTTTTGTCAGCTTTAAGGAAGTTAAAACAATCAAGTAGAAGCTAAGTACAAGACAATAAGAGAAATAAGCATGGTAAGACATATTTAAATGGATTCATATCTTAAAGTAATACATATACACACCTGGCCAGGTGTAACTTTCTTGAAACTCAGGTAGTAGGTATATAGTCAATTAAATCTCAAAAACATTTGAGAAAACATTCCTACATAGTCCCACTGCAGGTCACTGTACACTTATATGAAATTACAGAAGACTGAATTGATGAAAAGTCTGCAAAATCACATTCTGATATTCACTATTTAAATTTGCATTTCAATAATTTGTGTTTCCCATTAGAAAATGACTTTAAAAAGCAGAAAAGAAGAAAACATATCTGTAGCTTCTTATTCCCCTAGAAGATCATTCTCTTCAGAGATACTCTTTTCCATTAATTTAAAAAGTTATAAAACAGTGCAATGCAAAGGATGCTATATTCCATTTCTTATTCAAATAGAATATCCTTGTCCTGCTTCTTATTACCTCACTTGTTACCTGTTTTCTCAGTCTTCCTACCCACATGTTTTGTCAGCAAGCACTTCCAGAGTACTAAATATGCACATTTCCACTCAAATTACATTTAAATCAAGTCCACTGAGTTGTAAAGTCTCTCCTGTTCCTCTGGAAAGAAAAGTCTTGGAGGCTGATCAAGATGAAGTTTAATAAAAGAATGTTCAAGCTAGCATGCAAGGAGCCTTTCATACTATTATATCCCACATTTGGCCTCAAAGTCATCTAAAGTCTACATTTGAATCTCAACTGCCAGCACACAGCAGGTTTGTCATCACATGCTGTGCAGCTGACCTTCATCTGTCAGAGCAAGACTAATACTTTGACTTTACTGTATATGCATTGACTACTTTACCTCACCTGTGATCTCAAATCGTATATGCTTGCCTTGAACTTGCTTGAGATGCTTTATCTGTCTGAACTTGATCAACATGATGTACCTCCTGAATCATTTAAAACTGTCTTCTGGGACCCAGGTTTTACTTGAACACTATACAGGTAGAAAAATGTGTCTGTGAAGCTTAGTAGCTACCAGCAAGATAGAAAAAAAAAATACAGCCCTGCAAAAAGATAGTTAAGCAGGAAAGCAAAAGTGATATAATGAGAGATCTATATCTTTTCTCTGGCAGAGGTTATGCCCTGTAATTACAGGAAGATGCTTTGTCTCTATCTGCTCTCTTCCTTTTTTAATACCAGGGAACTCATATTTCACATGGCAAAGAAATGAAAAAGATTTAATTAAATAGCCATATATCTTAGGAGAAAATATACCCTGATACATTGATGTCTTATCTTTAGTCAGGCCAAATGGACTTTTGGGGGGAAATAGTTTACCAACTGTAATCCATCAAACAATGCTTATAGAGTTTAGCATGACAGACCTGCACATAACAGTTCATTGCATAATAGCAAACATCAGAAAGAATGCTTTGAAGAGTGAATGAGACACACAAAAAACTATGCAACTCACCAACGCTGTGGCAATACATTTTAAGAAGCTGAAATCAATCTATGTGAGGTTGTTCAAATGTTTGGAAAAATAGCTGCATCTTTTTTATTCATTCTAAATTACTGTTCTTCCTGTTACTTGCACCTGCAGCACCTGGAGTCTAAGGTTTTGGTGAGACAAGGAGAGCTTGCTGCATGATTCTCTTTCAGTTTAAAACTAAAACATTGGTTATTGTTTTTGTTAAGGAAATTAGAATAGATTCATTCTTTTAGCTAGAACTTTGCTAGAAGCCCCAATATAGATTTTTTTGGTAGTTTGAGGCAGACTTTAGCTGAAAGTAATGTTTCATGAGGGTTTACCACAAAGCAACTACCCTAACCTCACATAAAGACAAGGTAACAGATGCTCATGTCTACAAATATGTATGCATTGAGAGAGAAAAGGGGGAAACTCTTTACCAGATACCTTCAAAGAAAGTCGCTTGTGATAATGACTAATAACCTGAAAATCACCTCTGATACTGGTGAGGTCAGAATTTCCACCTGCCTACGGTGTCACATCGATACTGCTGAACTCTGTACTAAATGGTATGTCTTGGTTTGCTTCAGACTGGGATCTTCAGTGGTGGCGTTAGCATGCTGACTTCTGACTTCTGTCAAAGTGTAATAATGGAAGCTAATTTATTAACATTTTGTACATGTAGGGCATATGGTATATTTGTTGTAATTCCATCTTAAAGTGAAAAAGCACATCACTATTACACATTCTACAATGCTAACATTCAACAGAATGTTAAATTTCTGTTCTAACACATTTAATCAGAAGAGAGTGAAAGGTTTGAATAAATATACTAAGTTAAAATCTTTTTGTCTGAAAGTTAGGGATGCAAACAGATTTAAATACTTTGAAAATTCATGGTGGATTTATAATATTTCTTTGGAGAATTTCTAATTGACATATTTTTTCCAGGATTCTTGTGTTTTTTGGGGGGATGCAGGCTTTTTTTTCACATTGAAATAATATTTTGCTTGTTGTGGAATTAAAAAAAAAAGTTTCAAGTTGCATAATCTTTAACAAAAAGTCAATTAAAACCTATTTATTGAAAATCATTTTACTAAAATCATTTTTTTTAAGAACGGAATGTGTAAATATATGTACATCTCTAAATTCTAATAAAAAATTTTACTACTTTGGTAATACAGGCATACAAATGCACTTTTCAATACGTATGTGAAATACAGTGTAATTTATAATGAATTTTGTTATACCTTGAAGCAATTTAAACTAAGTTTGATTATGGTAGAGTTGTACAAATACATAAGAAAGAATTCTTGAGACTAATTACTCAAGTTCTAACCAGCTCAGACAATGGGAATATTAATCTAGTTTTACAGGAGGGAAATCAGCACATCAGTTTCAATGACTTGACTGGAATGATAACAATTCAGTACTTCGGTGACAAGCACAGCACAGTATTACCTTGGTCCACAAAAAGTGCTCTACTATTCTTCAATAGCTTTGTGAAACTCAGCATTTCATTTAAACATATTCAACAGAAATATGCAGCTCAATAAAAGAAAATAGCCATCTTAACTGCACAGAGAGGAAATACACTCTCTCTACTTTGCAGTTATCAGATAAAGGGGGGAAGCACCAAAAAAAAAAAAAAAAAAAAGGTACCAGGTGCCTTTGAAAACAAGAGTTTTTCATAGTCCTTTTCCTAACATAGAGCTTTTGAAACAAAATTAAGCAAAACCAGAAACATTGCAAAAAGGTGAGTAATCCTTGAGTGTTTTGTTTTCACAAAGAAAACTGCCAGTAATCTGCACAGACAGTTTAATACAAACGAATGCGATCAAAGCTGAAAATTGTCTGAAAAGCACAATACAGTATTGTTTTGAGGACTACTACAGCACAGAAAAAAAGAAAAGTTTCAGGATTGAGTGAATCAGACTCACACCATAATGCAGAAGTCTGGAAGCATTTCAGTCTCTGCTGTTCTGTTTACCAGACCTGCAACATTAACAGCTAGCAAAGCCACTGATTGAGAGGTCTCAGACTCAAGGCAGAAGCCTGACACATCCATAGATCTCAGAGATTTCAGTGAAGAGGAAAAATACGCAAACTATTTATCATTCTTCTTTGCTGCCCAAGTCGACAAAGGACAATAGACCATTGAAGAGGCTAGACAAAGAGAACTGGAACAGGCATAAAGCACTACCTATGTTACTGTCCAGTTACTCTACAATTATGAATCATCCACCATAGGACTTGCTTCGAAAAGTCTACTTTTCAGAAAACTGTCATATACATATATATACAAAATGAGGAAAGCACAAATAAATGTGTCCAACTTAAATATGATGTCTGTTTCCTCACAATATGTAGCAATCACATTACAGAAAGCTCAGGAACAATAAGGAAGATGGCATAAATAAGGCCATTTTTTGAAGTCTTAAACCCCAGAATCTATTTTTTGTTTGTTTTTGAATATGGTACAATGAAAGCTAGGTTATTTTTTTACAGGATAGTCAATGTTAGACAATCTTAAATAGTACTGTTTGGATATTCATGAACACAGACACACAGGAAGCATAGATTGTGTTGCCTTTGTAACCAATTAAAGCACAACTCCACAGATTACATTAGCAGTTATATACCAAGGGTCAGATTCTCCAATTATACAGATATCATTTTTAAAAGCTCCTGCAGATGCTAAGGTTTTAAATTGGGCAAAAATTACATTTGTACTCCAAGGCTTCTTTAGCCTGCTGGAATGAGGCAAGTTGATTTGTAATAGATGAAAATTCAGCCCCGCAAAACTCATTGTAGTACTTGGATTGAAGCCTTCTCAGCAAAGCCAGTTCTCTGCAGAATACACCAGTTTGTAGTCTGTAACTCCTTTCCTCTGCAACTCCACAAAATTTAACCCTGATATCTGAGAACTTGGCCTTCCACACAGCAGAACTGTACCTCAGTAGGTCAAACACAGAAGGCCATAGAAGAGGAAGCTGCAGAGCATCAAAACATATGATGGAAATAGTGTAGAAAATCCTTTTGATGTACAAAATTTCCTCCCCATCAAGCAAATTTCAAGCTGAGGAAAGGTAAACCTCTATAAAGTTCTCTCAAGCTTTCATGACCAGAAAATGTAACTAAGTTAATAACTTGCAAATTTACATTGGTTGTTTGTATGCTTGGTGTTTTCTTACCAATCATTTCTCTTTTCAACCATTTTGTTGTCTCCCTGCCATGCAACTGACACGACAGTGGCCTTATACAGCCTCACCTTTCCACTTGCATAGATATAGATATAGATGATATAGATATAGATATAGATTATATAGATGATATAGATGTTATAGATGATATAGATATAGCTATAGATGATAGATGATAGAGATAGATAGAGATAGAGATAGAGATAGATAGATAGATATAGATTTAGAGACAGAGAGAGACAGACGGAGACAGAGAGAGACAGAGAGAGAGAGATTTTTCACTTGTTTGCATTATACTTCCACAATATGATTCCTTATGGGCATATTTTTCTGTTTGATTTAGTAACTGTAGGCTAACATCTTCTGGATGTCAGAAGAATTTCACACATACTACTCACTAACCAAGCTTACCTATGGTTCTATGCAGCTTCTCCAGCACAAACATGATGGCTTTTTATCCATTATCTCCTACTGCACGCAGAAGACTGTCTCATGGGATCCCCTCTACATAAGCAGGGACAGTTTCTACTGAGTATTTAAAATCTGCTTATGACTAGTTCATAACCACAGCAGTAACATCCTGAGGACATCCTTGCCATGCACTGTGTCAGATATCCTCATTCAGACCTCTAATTAATGCATCTTGGCATACAAAAAGTGACTAAAGTGACTAAGTCAGAGCACAGTGGGGCTCTCTGGGGTGATGGGTGATCTAGAAGTGCTTGGTGACCTCCCTACAAGCTCCTGTACCAGTTAGTCTCTTGTGAAAGTTGCTATAAATAAACTCTTTGCCTCTTGTCAGCCCATCATCTTGAAGCAGCCCTTTGTGCAAACTACACAGAGAATGAAATAAGAAAAGGAAATGAGAACTAACTGCACAGGACGGAGAAACAGACAGAGCCCTGGTGTTCAGCTGCATCATAGCTGCAACTGTCAGTCAAACTTGAAGTTCTTTCTCATATCACAGTTACAGCTTAAATACTATAGATCTTGATTCAAAATCCTTTGCTTGCCAAAATCCTTGAACTTAATTCCAAAAGGTGTTTTTCTTTGGTCCTTACAACAGCACTCTCCATCAAATAGAAAAGACATTCTATTTTTACTTAAAGGAGTTTCAATAGATGACAGAACTTTTGTAAGACCAGTAGTGTAACTGGAACATTTGCATTATATGAATGGAAAATGAGACATCATCTTCCCTCTTTCCCTCTCTCTCATATCCACCTGCTATTAACATAGACAGATTCCCACTTTCCTCTCATCCACAGAATAAATGCCAACACCCAGAAAGCTGATGAGGTTACCATGATAAACAATATGAAGAAAGATGGGAGCTAAGTAATAAGGAACAAAGAATATATTTAGTCTATCACTGCAGGAGTGGACACAAGAAACAAAAAATTTACTTCCCCAGCCAGCTGGAGAGTAAAAGGGTTCTGGAAGAACAATCAATTACCCTGGAAATAGATCTGCATCCTTAGGAACTAAAAATGAGGATAATTCAGCTGAATGACAGAATAAAATGCATAAAAAAGCCGTATAGTCAGTGTTAAGTATGTGACAAGCAGTCCAAAGGTGATACATCTCTTAGCTTTAGGTATTTACAATACTGACATGTAGATTTGTCTGATTTGTCTTCCTTTACACGTTACAAAGGAACTGGGCAGTTTCACAACATGATGCATCTTGTCTGTTTTAGATCTTTTTTCATCATGTGATTTATCACTTCATGTGTCATGTCCCATCAGCAAGACATAGAGTAAAGCTATCACCTGTGCTGTGGAGCACTATGTGCAGTTATCCTGTATTTGGCAAGATAAATTCTTTCCTTTGAAACCAAGAATAAGGAGGTTTGCATTCCAGGGGAGATATAATGGAAAAAAAAAAAACAAGCCCTTGACACAAAATTTTGATTCTTTGGGAATCATAGAATTATAGACTGGTAGGGGTTGGAAGGGACCTTTAGAGATCATCCAGTCCAACCCCCCTGCAGAAGCAGGTTCACCTAGATCAGGTTGCATAAGAATGTGTCCAGGTAGGTCTTGAAGACCTCCAGAGAAGGAGACTCCACATCCTCCCTGAGCAGCCTGTTCCACTGCTCTATCACCCTCATAGTAAAGTTGTTTTTTCTTTAACTTAAGTGGAAATTTTTGTGTTCCGGCTTCATCCCATTACCGCTTGTCCTGTTGCTAGCTACTATAGAAAATAGAGATGCTCCAACCTCCTGACACCCACCATTTAGATATTTGTAAATATATTCACAATTGTTTCAATTACTCCAGACTGAACCCATTTCTAATCTGCAAAAGTTCAAACTCAGGCCTAATGATTTAGCCATACACTCACCATGGTACAGATCTAAATTGACACTGATTAGACAGACACAAGTCTACCTCTCTCTTGGTAATTAACACCATGGCTTCTCTTCTGTCACGTTTCCTTGGTATGAGTGAAATCTGCTGGTTTAGTAGGCTGAGGGCCTTAGCTATGTAATTTGCAAGCTGTTATTTAAAATAGATGGCTATTTCTGCCGGTGTAACATTTTTGTACTAGAAAGGAGTAGCCTTTGAGGGAAAAGCCAATTTTCTTAATTCTAGCAGACTGATTATTTTCACTTTTCAATTTATATTGTTGGTCTTCACATTTTTTATAGCACAAGGGATTTAGTTTCAATTATTCTTTAAAAGGTCAGTTGTAAATCCTCTATGTCCTTTGAATTATATTTCATAATTTATTCATGCTGAGAATTCCTTCCTTATGAACTTCAAACAAGATGGTCAGGGGACTGGAACATCTTTCATAAGAGGAAAGGCTGCAGGACCTGGGACTGTTTAGTCCAGAGAAAGGGAAACTGAGGGGGTTCAAATTAATATTTGTAAGTATATAAATTGTGGATGTCAGGAGGTGGGGGTTTGTTTTACTATGTCTAGTGACAGGACAAGGGGTAATGAGATGAAGCTGGAACACAAAAGTTCCATTTAAACATAAGAAAAAACTATTTTACTTTGAGGGTGAGGGAACCGTGGCACAGGCTGCTCAGGGAGGGTGTGCAGTGTCTTTCCTTGGAGGTCTTCAAGATCTACCTGGACTTGTTCCTGTGTGACCCAATCTAGGTAGACCTGCTTCTGCAGGGGGTGTTGGACTGGATGATCTCTAAAGGTCTCTCCCAACCCCTGCCATTCTATGATTGTATTATTAGAATCTAGCTTGTTTTGAGTCTGTGGAGTTTTCTGGTTTGTTGGTAATTGTCAGCTTCTGTATTTGGTTGAAATTTTCTCTCATGTTGTATTCGCTCTTGCTGGCACCTAAGTCAAGCATATTCTAGAGCATTATGCTCTACATATTGCAGTTGTGTTATGAGGCATGCCATGAAAAGTGGAATTTGTCTGTTTTCTTTTTTTTTGTAGAGATCAGCAAAGTTTTAGCCTAGCAAAGGGTTTTCTAGGCACGGCAACCAAGTGCAGCAGTCAGACCCTGCTGTCCTTTACTCAAAAGCATCCCCCGGGTGTGCAGCTAATGTGTGCTGGCTTTGTCTGGGATAGAGTTAATTTTCTTCACAGTAGCTAGTATACGGCTATATTCTGGATCTGTGATGAAAACAGTGTTGATAATACAGAGATGTTTTGGTTACTGCTGAGAAGTGCTTGCACAGCATTTCCTGCTCATCCCACCCCACCAGCAATTTGGCCAGGGATGCACAAGCAGTTGGGAGGGACACAGCCAGGACAGCTGAGCCCAGCTGACCCAAGAATATCCCAGACTGTATGGTGTCATGCTCAGTGTATAAAGCTGAAGGAGGAGACAGGGATAGGGGACATTTAGAGTGATGGCATTTGTCTTCCCAAGTCAGTGTTCCATGTGACAAGAGTCCTACTTTTCTAGAAATGGCTAAACACCTGCCTGCCCATCAGAAGGGAGGAATTAATTCCTTGTCTGTCTTTGATTATGAGTGGCTTTTGCTTTACCTATTACATTGTCTTTAGCTCAAGCCACAAGTTTTCTCACTTTTGCCCTTCGAATTCTCTTCTCCGTCCCACTGAGGGGAGAGTGAGTGAGCAGCTGCATGGGGCTTAGTTACCAGTTGGGATTAAACCACAACACAAGAGAACTAGATGATCTTTTGAGGTCCCTTCCAATCCTTAAGATTCTGTGATTTCATGATTTATTTCTGATTGGGCCAGAATGAGACTGCTAGCACATCCAATCCTTTCTAGAAGTAAGAGTCAGGGGGAAAGGGGTAAGTCTACAATGATCAATTCACTGCCAGCAGCCCCACTTTCAACTTACTTCCATCAAGGAGCAACAGTACCACTCATGTGCACATTTCCTTTCTTAGCTCATCTTTGAAATCTTCTGTTACCTGTTAGGCAAGAAGATTGCTAGGAAAAAAAAAGGTGAATAAACTTTTATGCAACCTACTTTTGCCTTGCATCTCACTGAACCTTAGGTCTGTCTCTTAGAAGAGAGACAAAACAGAAATAGACAAAAAATTCTGATAGTGCAGTATCTCAAATAGAGGATAGACAGAAAATTATAACCTTCTAACTGTATATCCAATTGGAGGATTTTGTGAACATTATCTTTGAGTCTATTAGTAAAATCAAATCCCTCCTCTTAACTAAACTATTCTGATGGCAAAGCAGGGAAGAATTATTAAAAAAAAAAAAAAAAAAGAATCAGTATCAGCAGTAATACTTCAGTGTCCCAGGTGGAAACTATGCACTACCTTAGCTAATTTCGTATGGCTCTGGTACAAAGCTGCTGAAGGGCTGTCTTTCACCCCACCCATTCTGACACTTTTTGCACTATATTTTGTACTTTTTTAAGTGGTTTAAGCAACCATCCTGTCCGCAGACTCAGATATTGATCTAGTCTCAGTGGTGCTGCGACATCAATTTACTAATCAGTGTCTGCTATGCTTTATATTACCTTTCATTTCTTCCTCTATGCAGCAAAAATAGCTCAAGGATTTCAGAAGCAGTACAGCAGGTGATGTTATTATGTATGCTGGTAGAATGAATGGCTCCCTCCGAGGTGTTTAACAGCAATCATTTTCCCAAGCATTTTATTATGAGCAAGTTTTTCCTTTTCAGCAAGATTTTCAAAGTGAGAGTGTGTTGAGTGCAAAGGAAAGAGAGCCCACTCAGAACTGCTTTTCAGACCTCTGGGGATAGGAAAAGTTGAGAGACAAAGCTTGGAAAATTCAGTCACTTCTTTAGATTAGCAAAACATTTTTGGATGGCTGCCCCTCTCTGCTTACCTGGTCTTCGCCTGGCACTCCTCCAACAGCACTGCAGCACTCCTCTGTAGATCTGTTGTGGAGAGTTACCAGTTTGGGCTTCTATAATAGGGCTGTTAGCAGGAAGAAGGAGAGAAAGATCACAGGCAGGAGGCAAGAAAAGAAATAATTGCCTTGCAATGGCAGCACTAGCCTGAGACTTTGCAGGTCTCAGCTGCAGCCAGGCTCTTTGAAGAGCTTGCTGTTATTTTGAGGAAGTCACCAAGACCTCAAGCTGCCTTCTTCCCTATCCAAACCAAGCTGTGAGAGTAACTCATATTGCAATTTACTGAGTCTTCCCGTAACCTTCTCCCAAAAGCAAAGTTTTTTTATTTGGCTCTACAAACCTCTTCTTTTTGTCCCTCTTCTCCCTTTTCTCTGTCCTACTTTGAAACACTTACTGGCTGAAATTAGGTAAAGACAGAAAAAGATAAATATTTTAAGTTCAATTTGTCTCACCATCTTGTGTAAGAAGAATTAACATATTCATTTAAAAAATGTAAAAGTTGAACACAGGCTGGTTTTCTTCCCCCTTTTCCTCTTACCTACTACACTGAAGCCATCCAAAGTTGAATAGTTGTTTGAAACTCAAGAGAACTGCACTCCTGTGCATAAATTAAGCACTCTAGATTATCCCCTGGTTTGAATTAACTCATTTGTATCTCTCCAGAGGCCTGAGAAAGAGAAAAAGGAGATAAGGAAAAGTGTGGCTAAGGTGTTCAATATTTTAGAGGTAGAAATCCTTCTATTGAACAGAAAGGAAGTAGTGCTAGTTGTCTTGATATATGACAATTAGTAGAATAAATCCTTGGCAGGAGTTTAGTAGGTGTAGGGTAATTTTTTTTTCCTCTCTAATAACTCTAATCGAACTATATGTTGAAGAAGTGTGTCAAAACACAATATGTATCGCTTAAGGATTGTCTGCATCTTGCTCACTCCAAACTGGCATAGATTTCCTATACAGACACAATTCTTCAAATAATTGTCTTCACCAGCTGTATCTTGGAACATAAGTGTAGCGATGCCCCAGAAAATGCAGTCAGGTACAGGCTATCACCAGTCATTTGAGATAAGAACAGAAAGGAAGGAATGTCAAAATGAAGACTCTGGTGATCACAGAGTAAATCCTTTGCATTGTAGAGGATGCAGCTCAGCTTGAGAAGTAATTTGTTTATTTGTTTTACATACTGATTTTGTAAATGAATGACAAGAGATCACACCCTGGAGAACAACCCTGCTCCAAATATTCACACATTTCACAAGCAAGGGGCAAGAATACCTGGAAGAGAGATCAATCACTCCTCCCCTAGTCTAATATAAACCTACATAACAAATCTTTAGTGGCAGAAAAAGTGAAAATCTATTTTAAAGTGAAAAAAATTTACAGTGTATCCATTTAGAGATTTATTCAGCTAATATCAGTGTAGTGAACTGAGTTTGCAGATAGCCTTCAGCTAGCACCTGCTCAGCTATCTCTTGCATTTAATGAAATCCATTAAGTCTCATGTTACATGTGACTTACATGTCATTTTCCATTATGGGTATTCCACATTTTAATTTACAATTATCCAAGAGATAATGTACCAACAGGTTGTTCCTTAGAGGAGACACAGCAGTTCAGAGAGTTGAAGACATTGAAAACAAATTTTATTATTTATTTTGTGCTTTGTTAAGATTCTTCTAGTAGATTTGTTTCCCATTTCTCATTAAGCAAACAAAAAACAAATATTTGAACTAGGACACATTAAACAGTGGCAGTCACTTGCACACCACAGAGTAGCATTGCTTGATCATTTTTTTATCGGCTAGTTCCAGTATTATTTNCCTACTTTGAAACACTTACTGGCTGAAATTAGGTAAAGACAGAAAAAGATAAATATTTTAAGTTCAATTTGTCTCACCATCTTGTGTAAGAAGAATTAACATATTCATTTAAAAAATGTAAAAGTTGAACACAGGCTGGTTTTCTTCCCCCTTTTCCTCTTACCTACTACACTGAAGCCATCCAAAGTTGAATAGTTGTTTGAAACTCAAGAGAACTGCACTCCTGTGCATAAATTAAGCACTCTAGATTATCCCCTGGTTTGAATTAACTCATTTGTATCTCTCCAGAGGCCTGAGAAAGAGAAAAAGGAGATAAGGAAAAGTGTGGCTAAGGTGTTCAATATTTTAGAGGTAGAAATCCTTCTATTGAACAGAAAGGAAGTAGTGCTAGTTGTCTTGATATATGACAATTAGTAGAATAAATCCTTGGCAGGAGTTTAGTAGGTGTAGGGTAATTTTTTTTTCCTCTCTAATAACTCTAATCGAACTATATGTTGAAGAAGTGTGTCAAAACACAATATGTATCGCTTAAGGATTGTCTGCATCTTGCTCACTCCAAACTGGCATAGATTTCCTATACAGACACAATTCTTCAAATAATTGTCTTCACCAGCTGTATCTTGGAACATAAGTGTAGCGATGCCCCAGAAAATGCAGTCAGGTACAGGCTATCACCAGTCATTTGAGATAAGAACAGAAAGGAAGGAATGTCAAAATGAAGACTCTGGTGATCACAGAGTAAATCCTTTGCATTGTAGAGGATGCAGCTCAGCTTGAGAAGTAATTTGTTTATTTGTTTTACATACTGATTTTGTAAATGAATGACAAGAGATCACACCCTGGAGAACAACCCTGCTCCAAATATTCACACATTTCACAAGCAAGGGGCAAGAATACCTGGAAGAGAGATCAATCACTCCTCCCCTAGTCTAATATAAACCTACATAACAAATCTTTAGTGGCAGAAAAAGTGAAAATCTATTTTAAAGTGAAAAAAATTTACAGTGTATCCATTTAGAGATTTATTCAGCTAATATCAGTGTAGTGAACTGAGTTTGCAGATAGCCTTCAGCTAGCACCTGCTCAGCTATCTCTTGCATTTAATGAAATCCATTAAGTCTCATGTTACATGTGACTTACATGTCATTTTCCATTATGGGTATTCCACATTTTAATTTACAATTATCCAAGAGATAATGTACCAACAGGTTGTTCCTTAGAGGAGACACAGCAGTTCAGAGAGTTGAAGACATTGAAAACAAATTTTATTATTTATTTTGTGCTTTGTTAAGATTCTTCTAGTAGATTTGTTTCCCATTTCTCATTAAGCAAACAAAAAACAAATATTTGAACTAGGACACATTAAACAGTGGCAGTCACTTGCACACCACAGAGTAGCATTGCTTGATCATTTTTTTATCGGCTAGTTCCAGTATTATTTAACAGCATTCAGAAGATGTTTAAAAGCCAGAAAATAATAAAAATATAACAAAGAACAACAAGCATCTACAGTGAAGATTTCTGTCAACCACGGCAGATGCCTTCATAACCTTTTACTTATTATTGCTCTAATATGCACACACTAAAAAAAAAGAAGACTCAATTGTCACTGTTGAAACCAAGAGCAATGAGATTCAGGAGAGGCTCCCTATGTTTACCATGCTGTTCTCCGTCTATGAAACACTCAGAAACAACAGCAGTTTCCACTGACTTTGTAGAGAAGCATTGAAGGAAGATTTCTTCTCCCACTCCTTTTTCCCATTTCATTGAAACCATTGAAACAATATGCAAAAAGTTTATTCAAAGCCTCAGTTGGCTGTCAAGCTTATTCTTAGCTATTTTAGCACTAGAGACACAGATGCTGCAGATAGTGTTGGAAAAATACAAGCAAGGTGGATTTAAATTTCAATTTAAAGAAACAATCAAAGCAAAAAAAAGAAGGTCATTATAATAACAAGAAAGGAAAAATAATAACGGTGAAGGAAGAAAACTTTTTCTTTTTTTTTTCTGCTGAATTACAATGTGTTGGATTTTTTCACCATCTCTAGTTTCTGTTTCAATAGGGCATACAAAAAAAGTTCAGCAAGTGGTGTGAATTGCTATAATGTACCAGATGGCTGTCTGCAATATTTGAATATGGAGATCAACCACTTAAACACAAATCTTTTAGAAGGTTTAATTACACTATTTACCATAGTAAATGTAAGTCATATATATACATATATATATACACACACAAACTTATTATATATATATAACAAGTAGCATGACACATAAATTCATTAAGTGTTTTGCAATTTTTTTTCCAGAAGGCCAACACCCGGCTCCAAGCCTGGTGTCACTGGCAGAATTTTGCCTTTTTTTGTCATGGGTCAGTCTACATGGCGCTAATCTTTTGGCATCATATGGGGTACATCTAATTCAGAGGGAGGGAAAGACACAAGGTTTATTGATGTGTTAGAAAGCACAGAAAAACCTGAGAATGGTCACCTAACAACAAGGGGCTTGTCACTCAAAAAAGTTATCAGAACCAGTAGTCCATCTGAAGTGCGTCCACACCAATGCACACGGCCNTTTTTCTTTTTTTTTTCTGCTGAATTACAATGTGTTGGATTTTTTCACCATCTCTAGTTTCTGTTTCAATAGGGCATACAAAAAAAGTTCAGCAAGTGGTGTGAATTGCTATAATGTACCAGATGGCTGTCTGCAATATTTGAATATGGAGATCAACCACTTAAACACAAATCTTTTAGAAGGTTTAATTACACTATTTACCATAGTAAATGTAAGTCATATATATACATATATATATACACACACAAACTTATTATATATATATAACAAGTAGCATGACACATAAATTCATTAAGTGTTTTGCAATTTTTTTTCCAGAAGGCCAACACCCGGCTCCAAGCCTGGTGTCACTGGCAGAATTTTGCCTTTTTTTGTCATGGGTCAGTCTACATGGCGCTAATCTTTTGGCATCATATGGGGTACATCTAATTCAGAGGGAGGGAAAGACACAAGGTTTATTGATGTGTTAGAAAGCACAGAAAAACCTGAGAATGGTCACCTAACAACAAGGGGCTTGTCACTCAAAAAAGTTATCAGAACCAGTAGTCCATCTGAAGTGCGTCCACACCAATGCACACGGCCTGGGCAACAAACAGGAGGAGCTGGAAGCTGTGAAGCAGGAAAGCTATGTCATCATGGAAACGTTGTTGGATGACTTACACAACTGAAGTCCTGTAACGGGTGGCTATTAACTCTTCAGAACGGACAGGCAAGGAAAGAGAAGCAGTTGGGTAGCCTTGTCTGTTAATGAGTGTTTTAATTGTATAGAGCTTAGTGACAGTGACAATAGGGTCGAATGTTTATCAGTATGAATCTGAGGGAAGACCAATAATGCAGATATCATGGTGGGAGTCTGTTACAGACGACTCAACCAGGCCGAAGAGGCAGAAAAAATATTCTATAAGTAGATGGGACAAGTCTTGCCATTGTTAGTTCTTGTTCTCATAGCAAACTTAAACTTACCAAGTATCAGCCGGAAATTTAATAGAGCAGAGAAGAAACAGTCTAGGAGGTTCCTGGAGTGTGTGAGAGAATTTCCTGATACAATTAATAAGAGAGCCATCTAAGAAAGGTCCCAGTGGGCCTGTTGTTTGTGAACAGAGAAGAATTTGTGTGTGATAAAATGGCTGGAGGTTATCTTGGGAACAATAACCATAAAATAATAGCCTTTTGCATTGTTAGAGAAGTAAAGAGGAGGGTCAGTGAACTGCTAACTTTGAGTTCTGGAGGACAGACTTTGGCCTGTTTAGAAGCCTAGTTTACAGAGTCCCTTGGGAAGAAGTTCTGAAGGGCATCCAGGAAGGCTGGACATCCTTTAAAAGGAAATCTTAAACTGCATCAAGTTGTCCTCATGTGCTGAAAGACAAGACAACAGGGATGACTGTTCTGGCTGAACAGAGAGATTTGATTGGAACTCAGAAAAAAAGGAAAGTTTATGACCTTTGGAAGAAGGGGCAGGAGACTCAGGAGGACTACAAGGAGATCATGAGGTTATTCAGGGAGATAATTAGAAGGGTCAAAGCTCATTTAAAAATTTGTCTACTGCAATAAGAGGCAATGAAAAACGTTTTTATAAATACAGTAACAAAAGCAGGGATAAGGAGAATCTCCATCTTGTATTGGATGGGAAGGCAGAAATATAATGACAAAGGACAAGGAAAAGACTGAAGTAATTAACAACACCTTTACCTCAGTCTTGAATAGCAAGGCCAGTTGCTCTCCAGGTACCCAGCTCCCTGAGCTGGAAGAAGGAACAGGGAGAGGAATGAAGCCTCCATAATCCAAGGAGAAATCATTGGAGACCTGGTACACCAACATTTGCAACACTGCTAAGCAACATTTCCTAAGAATGTCATCACCCTCAAAGGCCTTGGAATCAGAGCAGCCTTCTTGTGACCAGAAAACAAATAATTGTTTCATTCTATCTTTTCTGTTTTCTTGTGGTTATATTTTTAATGTGCAATATTTACAATTTTGAGGCTTCACAAAATATATGAACAATTTATTTTCTGGAAATAAGATAATTTGACAAACTTTGACTTGTTTGTATTGACTGATTTAGATAAGTGAGGCCTATCTAGTGACACTGAATCCCTCAGGTGTCCATCTTTCAGTGTCCACAAGCAGATAGAGCACAACATGAAGCTATTGACCAAAGTAGAGAGTTTTTCTTAGAGAGCCTTGGAGTAAGCTGCTATTTGTTCTTATTTCCAATTCATGAAACTAGAATTGTATATTTCTCATATTCAGACAGCAACAAAACTTTGACTGAACATCCTTTGGCAAAGAACTCTGCCATGAGACTTGACTTTGTATGAAAAGCTAATTCAAGTGATAGTGATTTTATTATTATTATTATATCTCTTTAGATGCAAATCACATTAACATGCATATGTCATCTATCTTTGAGGCAGGTCACCAGCCAAATAATTTTTCCAGAAAGTTTTATAATATCTAGAAAAAACCATTCATAATGCAAGTTGTTGCACTAGGGACTCTTTCATTAACAATAACTATGCAAACCAGTGTGCCACATAAAAGACAATCATGTGTGTAGTCTGCAATACAGGAAAGTATTTGTTAATTTCTGAAACTGATTAGCATTCTGCTTCTGTCTTAGAAAGCATAGTAGATTCAAAGAGTCATTTTTGCCTTAATTACTATTTTGCCTGTTTTCATAATTCAAATAATCTAATTAGACCTACAGAAGATTTTCCTAGACAAAGATGTCCTTAAATTTCTGTAAATTATTCCAGCACACACTATTAGTTAGTTTATTTTTTTTTTAATTACTTGCTTCCATTGTATTCATTGTATGTCAGAGCTAGTCAAGCTAGATTCCTGAAAGAGACAAGAACGCTGACCTTTTCTTTGTAAGAGGCAGCAGTTTCACAAATACCTCTATGTAGAAGCAAATTCTCCATTAAAATCTGTCACACTTTTGAAAATCCATTTTGGTACCCCTGAACCTACCATCAGCATACAGTTGCTGGTAGCAGGGTTCTTGGGCATTCCTGTACCACATTTCCAAGGCTGAGGCACAGCATCTCCAGGCCAACTCCCCATCTCTCTCATGAGCAGCAGAACCATGGGTCTATGTTGCTTTTGGCCTAGGTGGTCAGCACCACTGCAGGCAGCTCTGGGCTCTATCCCATGGGAAGTCCAGTATCTCACACAAAAAAGTTCAGAAAAATGCTCATTCTTAAAATGTTCAGGTGTTTATTACATGACTGTTAAGGTCTGCAGTTTTCAAGTCATGTCTTCACAAACACCTGCTGTCAAGGGAATGTCTTACAGCTTAAAAATTAATACACCACCATGTACTCTTCTGTAGCAGAATAGAAACTAACTCCTTCTCCTTTAGTCTTGAATGAAAGGGAAGACTTTTTTTTTTTGTTTTCTAGTTACCAAAATAGAACACATGGTTCTGAACTGATTAAAAATTGTTTTGTTTTGTCTCTCCATAGAAATTTCCCCTTCTCATTGAAGGGAAAAAATAAAAAAGGAATTAGTAGTATGAACAGTTCAGAAAAGAAATTCATGCAGCTGGTTCAGTTTATCAAGGAAACCTCTTAACATAGCAGCAATGAGTCTTAAAGCGCTCTCCTAAAGGTCCTTCTACATTTATCTTCGTGATAGTCTGTTGAGAACAGATTTTAATTTTACTAAATGTTAACTTATACAAATGCCAAAATACTAATAATTCCTTTCTCCATGGAATAAAATGTGGAGCAAAGGCATCTCAGCTTGATTCAAATTAACAATGTTACAAAATCAAAAACTTTTCATACTCTTTAAAAAGCCAGCAATGGAGAAATGAGATATGCTTGTAGAAAAGTTCACAGGTGTTTTTCCCAGCTGTGCTTTTGAGCTTCACTTCTAACTGAGAGGAACAGGAGTACGAGTGACAAAAAAAGATGCCAACATTGCTATCAATGAGATGTGTGTATATATATCCATAGGTATAAGTTGAATATAATATTTACTGCAGTTTTCTGTCTCCCTCAGGCAATAATGTTACTTCACTGAAGCAATGAATTTGCTACTGACTTTCTATAAACTGAACTTTATTTTTTAGACTGTATTGTTTTAGAAACTGTACCGTGCGCTGAGATCTCAAGCTGTACAATCTGCTCAAAAATATCACATTATGAAGGTTACAGTGAAAATATGATCTCTGAATTCAAGGGGAAATTTAAATCAGCTATAAAGACCACTTTTAAAGAAGTGTCAAAGAGGCAGCAAAGCAAATGCAATTGTGATATCTTGTTGGAAATTATTTCAGTGCCTTTTTTTGCAATAGTCAGTGTCATAAATCTTCCATCAAAAATAGCTTTGCTTAAGAGCACACAATGGTGAGCTATTGTGTTTTTACACTGTGAAAATTTTTGCATGTGTTCAGGAGAAGGAACTGTATGCTCAGCTAAACAGAATCTCCTTTTTTCTCTCTCCCAGGATGCTAAAGACTTGTGTTATCTGTTTTAAAAACAATATTCCTTTAAATTCAATGTTCCAGTTGTGGCCATGGATGTAGATTCATATTCTTCACAAACCTTGTTTAAAAGCCAGTATTTCAATCCATGAGCTTTTCTGGAATATAATCTCATTGTTCAGAAACACAATGCCAATATAAACACAAGAAAAGCCTTTTTCCCTTCTGGTATAACAACACAGAACAATGGTTTGTAGAAATGCTTACAGATTGTTTACAAGTTACTAACACATAATTTCTAATTGCATTTCTTGTACACAGATTAGATAGACAATTTGAGCCAAAAGGATATTTTAAGTTTGGTTTAATATACAATCAGAACCAAGACAAAAGCATATTTCATCACTTACTGCCTCATCCTTTTCTCTCACTCATCTGCCTTTGCAGGCAGAGTAGGTTGTTGGATATATACAGCAGTAGGTTATAGCTGGAAATCTTTCACCTCGAGCAATCCTACCTTCCCAAGTCCTTCTAGATAGATAGATAGGTTAGAAAGATAGATTAGATAGATAGATAGATAGATAGATAGATAGATAGATAGTGTAGTGGTTTTGGCCAGGGCCAGGTTTTTCAGTAGCAGGGGACCTAGAGAGGTGGCTTCTTTAAACAAAGTGAGTTGCCAGAAGTTTCCTCTGTAGCTGACAGGGTTAGGGCCAGTAAGTTTTAAAATGAACTCTGCACCTGACCCAGGCCTGGCCAATTAGTGGTAGAGGTAATGCCTCTGTGAATAACATATTTGAGCAGAAAAAGCTGTTGCGCAGTTGCAGAACTGCAGCAGCAACAGGGAGAGAAAATGTGAAAACATCTCCGCAGACACCAAGGTCAGTGAGGAAGGAGGGGGAGGAGGGTGCCCAGGCACTGAGAAGAAGGTTCCCCTGCGATATGTGGTGAGGACCATGGGGAAGCAGGTTGCCCCCTGCAGTCCATGGAGGACCACCGGGAAGCAGAGATCCACTCGCAGCCTGTCGGGGAGGTGCTCACACTGGAGTGGGTGGATGCCTGAGGGAGGCTGTGACTCCATAAGAAGTTCATCCTGGAGCAAGTTCCTGGCAAGACCTGGGAGCCCACGCCAGAGCAGGTTTGCTATCAGGACTTGTGATCCTGTGAGGGGACCCAGGCTGGAGCAGTCTGTCCCTGAAGAACTGTCTCTCCCGGTGGATGACCCACGCTGGGCAGTGTGTNTCTCCCTGCTTTTATTGTTTCTTTAATAAATCAAACTGTTTTCTCCCTAAGTTGAGTCTGTTTTGCCCGTGACGCTAATTACCGAGTTTGATCTGTCCGTCTTTGTCTCAACTCACAAGCAGTTTGTTATATTCCTCTCTCTCTCTCCTGTCCAGCTTAGGAGGGGGAGTAATATTATGTCTGGGTGGATATTGGGCTAAACCACCACAGATGATAGATAGATAGATAGATAGATAGATAGATAGATAGATAGATAGATGATAGATCAAAAAAATGGTCATAACTTACTTAAAAATAATTTGAAATTATTCTTAGGGTGACAGATTCCTAACAAATATTTTCAAACTGTTCTTAAGATCCAAAGTCAGACAAACACTTCTAGAAAAGTTGCTCAGTGTTTCCACTAAAAACACATTTTTAGATAAAACGATATGATATAGTAGAAATCGTTACTAAATTTTATTTATACTCTTGTATTTACATTTCCAAATTCCAAAGAATTATGTTTAACTGAGTAATGAGAGCAAAGTGAAGGTGAAAAACAAATGATGATTCTATGAACTCTTCCCACTATAACAAGATAGCTAGTGGTTTGCCAAAAGAATCACTGCTGAAACAAACAGCACTAACTGTAATTCTTATTAAGATTATGTCAATGCAACACTGTGGTGCATCTGATTCCTATAAACACAACCTTTTTATTGTGAATTTATGAAAATACTCCTAGAAACAGAATACCGAAAACCAAACCAATTGTTAATGGATAATAGTCTCTTATTTCTTCAAGCAGCTGAATTCAATAAATGTCTCTCATATAAGTAGTATCATATACCCATGCTAATTCACCCCACCACAAAATTAATAAAAGCACAAAACAGGATAACTGACATCTTCAGGTCACTTGATTGGTCTAATTGGTGGTGCTGTTTCCAAGTTCTGGGCTGCACCCTGAAAAAAATCTTGTTCCTTCCTGTTTCAGTACCACAATATTACCCCCAAACAGCCTGTCTAGTTGTGGTAGCTGAACACAGGTGCTGTAAAGGCACATCTGAAGAAGCTCAACATCAAAAAAACCCTGGTTGTAAACTTCTTACTGCTGCATAGACCTCTTGTCTTCACCCTTAGCTGATCAGTAATGATGGCAGACAGCACATGTCAAGATGAAAATAGAAATCCAAAGGAAACAGTAGTAAAAGATTAGGGGGAAAAAAAAAAACACCTAATTGTTTGGGAACACTAAAACACAGTACTTCATTGTGAGGAACTTACAATATGTATGTCAGGACACTGAGTCTCATTAAAGAGCAGCATGGCTTGGGGTCTTTGTGAGTGCAGGAATTTGTTCTTTGTTCTTCATCAACAGCAGTCCTCGGCTGCCCTCCAGTATGTTGAACTTCACCTGTATATTCTGAAGCTCTGAACTTAGACAAGACATCCTTAAATTTCACCTTTATTATGAAAATGTCACAACTTTGTGGTGGCATGGCTAATTTTCCCATTTGCTTTGCCTCAGAACAAGCTACTGCTTCATTGTCACTGTTCTTTATGTTTATTTAAATTATTTTGTTGTCTTGTCTCCTTTTCTTTTTAACTACATCTACTTCAAATATTTGGTAAATAAGTTTTATAATTAAACAGTTAAAGTTTTTAGTGTAGATAAAATTTATATAATACTCATAATGCATTATCTATTGCTCATGTGTAACCCAGTACTGTAATTAAATTATTTTCCCAAATTAACTTTGGTTATGTAGTAGCTGGAATTCAAGATCTAATTTAATGTTAGATTAGTGAAACATCTCCTCCAGGGATAGATGTTAGAGAGCTAACAAAACTCCTTCACTATACTTATAAACGCTGTGAGAATTGGCACACTCCGCTGACTACGGCAGGCAGCAGACCAGCTATTCATTTCCTTGTTCACAGTCCCATAAACTGAAAAGAGGAAGAAAAAAATATGCAATGTAGCAAGGAGCATGAAAACGTGTCTTTACTGTAGCAAACAAAGCAGGGAAAAAAACCCACATGCCATGTCTTTTTTGCACAAGTATAAATCCTGAGTTTGTGATAAGTACCCAACTAGTTTTCATAGCCAGTGCATTTGAAGCAATTCTTCCTCTTGCTCATATTTGTGTCAGATGATTCAATTCAAAAGATGCTGGGAGTGTCGAGAATAAAACAAGCTGAAGAGTTACCTGTGACTAACTAGAAAAGAACAAAGACAGGATAATTAGACCAACTCACACAGCAAGAGACCACCATGCCCAGATGGTGTATGTGGTGGCTGGTGGAGTGAACACAAACGTGCCACTGAACACAGCTGGGGATTATGAGAAGGACAGCAATTTCTATGAATCAGTAAGTGTTTTCTGCTGGGATAGTCACCACTGTCGATCTAAAAAGCCTCACAGATACAGGTCTATGGTAACATAAGTTTCCACTTGGTCTGCAGACATATGCAGCTGATGAGAATACTAAGAGAATATTATTGTAATGGGAGAGCTGAGCAGTTCCATGAGCCAGTATTATGTTGAGTTAAAATTGCAAGAAAGTATTCTCATCTGATATGTGAAATTGACAGCCAAAATAACCTGCCAATTGCCAAATGTTAAGCAGATAACAGCTTTTAACATTTAGAATATGACTGTTCACACCGAAAAAAGAAAAATCTCTTTAAACTGTACAGCTGACTAAATCCAGTCAGCTGATAACACCACTTTGAGACAGTTTGTTCTCGTGTGCTTAAACCTTGAACCAAAGATCTGATTCTCACTGAAATGCATAAAAAATGAGTTCTGAGGACAAAAAGGGAAAGGGAGACTCCTTCACTTTTAAACCTTCAGCAGCTTTTCCAGAAACCCATCCTGCCAAGGTGTCATTCACTCTGAAAAAAGTCTATGTTATTAAGTGTGGAAAGCAGCCTCTCTCTAAACTTCTCTCCTATGCCATGTAATTTCTATGCTCCAGCATCACATTATATCTCATTAAAAGACTCTCACAATATACAATGTTATTGGGACAACTTCTGTGCTTTTCTGTCAGGGTGATAAATTTCAAGGTGTCAGGAGTTTATACTTCTGTTTACTCCTGTGATGAGGTGGATATTTTATCAACACTCATGAAGTACTGAAAGGTTCACAGGGTATGAAAATTAATTCGGCTGCAGTGCTGAAGAGGTAAATTACACAGGAGGCAGTGTGTTTTCAGAATAGCTATTGAACACCCAAGACCTGTACTGTTAATGCTTTTCTAGCCCACTCCAGTGCATTCTCAAAAAAAAAAAAAAAACATAATGATAATTTTTAAAGGAATTATTTTAATTGTGTGACTGTACTAAGTCTTAATTCCAGTGACTGTAGCACATGGACAAGAGCATTGTCTCTATAGTGCTATTAATCTTTCCATGAAGACAATGCAGAGCCCTTTATTGAACAGTGAATGTAAATTTATTTTAAAAACATATTTGCACATGGGTATACTATGGCAATCTGCAGAAATTCTCCTTTTCAGTTTCATAAAACCGGAAATTCACTAAAAGATGTAAACTGCCTTTCTGTTAAATGAAGGTGCAAATTCATCTTCTAAATTGCAATGTTTTGTGTTCCTTGGAGAATGGAAAATTTCTGGTCAGCTATTGGTTAAGCAGTTGGGCAAAGTTACTTCTGAATGCATAAACGTGATACTACTACTGTTTTAGTTTGGGGCAGTACAATAGGTCAGCAAGACCCCACAAGATTCATAGAATCACAAAATCACAGAATAGTAGGGTTTGGAAGGGAACCTCTAAAGCAGGGTCACCTAGATCA
>WBNH01008471.1:309689-333517 GCA_013401255.1 Urocolius indicus | reverse complement strand
GTGGGGATTTGACTCTCACAGTTGGAAAGTCTTGTATTTGCAGATAAGGTGAACCTACAAGGTCCTTGGGCCTAATAGAGCACCCACACACACCCACGGGCACACATGCACTGGCATGCACCCTTTCTCCCGAGCAAACACCACCCGAGCCGCGCTCAGCAACACCCGGCCACGACGCGCAGCAGCAGCACCCACGGCTCCTCCTGCAGAAGGTGGCTTTCCTCACTCGCCTACCGGCTCAGGAGGATCAATTCCTAGCACACTCATTCTTTCTTTCTCCCCCCACCCCCAAATTCAAACTGCAGCCGTCTCGCTCCTTCTCTACCGTGCCCTCAACTGTATGGCGAGGCTGGGCACCGGCAATCCCTTCAAGGGACCTTTTAAAATAGTCCCAGGAGGTGCAAGGAAGAGGCAGCAAAAGAGCAAGTAAATTTAAAAAAAAAAAAAAAAAAAAAAGTAAGTAAATAAAGAAACAAGTAAGGTTGGCTTCCTCCCAGGCTGCAAGTAAAGGAAAAGTTTCGCAGATAGACTGTGATGCAGGTAGGAATAAGCGATTCAGGTACGCCTATCCCCACTGGGGATATAAAGGAAAGTTATTTGTAATAACAATAGGAAATTGGTAACTGAGATAGATGGGGGTTATGGTAGGAGGGAAGTGAGGAGAGGGAAATTTATTTCTGTATTTACCTATACATTTAAATGTTTATCCTCTCTAACACTAACCTTTCATGTTTAATGAATGAATCTGCATTGCAGGGTTGGTTGGGTGGGTTTTTTTCCTCCATGTGCCGGCTAGTTTTAAATCTGCAAGCACCACAAAGAGGCCGTGATCCCATCTGCCTATGATTCCAAATTGAAGTTCAAACGGATGTCTTACACGCTGCTGATCCTGTATCATAGCCTCTCGCGACCCTTCAATTACTATTTAATAGAATTACAGTGTAAAATCCCAATAGTCTTAAAGAATGTTTTATCACAGGCTGAAGAGAGAAAATACACAGACACCTCCAATGTTATTGAACCATATTGCTGACCTATCCAGATATTAAAAGAGAATGTTTAGTGTTCTACAAGATATTACAAGAGTTACTTTAATCTGAAAATATGCATATGTCTACGTATATGTCTCTCCACATATGTATGTGTGAGTGTGTGTGTCGACATTATAAACATCAACTCCATCCTATCAGCAAGTGCACGCAGCCACGCTGCGTGGATTTGTCTTCTCACCCTTGTACGCATGTACACACACCCACGCATACACACGTGCTCCTCCAGGACCGTGTGGAAATCAGTGTGTTCTGGTAAATGGCCGCATTACTTCATTGTTCCCAGATATTGTTAGAGAGGTTATTCCAGTAGGAAAGCAATTTTTCCTCCACTCATTGAAAAACACTCTTTAATTGACCTTATTATTAAATGAACTTCCCCTAATGATGTTTCTACGGGGACAAAAAAAGCAAATATTTGCAGTGGAGCTAAATCTCCCTCTAACAGCCAGGACTGGAATTAAAGTCAGTCTCAGTCTGGCTTTGGATACTGTAAATCTTTACTTCCACTGTAGTTTTCTTCTTTCTTTTTTGATCTGCTTGCTAAAGGACCTGCCTGCGGCAGGAAAAGCCAATCCTGTCACTTCACCTCACTCACAGTGAGGTGATTCGAACCACACACTTTCATATACTTACATCTACCATTTCTTTATGCATCACTCTTGCATCTTTCTTCTCTTGCAGATCCTGAGGTCCTGAGCTGCTCTGAAGCTTCCTGGCCTGCAAACACCTTGCTTTCAAAATAAAAAGGGACAGCGACAAAAACAAAACCTCACAATCTTCCCTCCCCTAAACATTGCAACAGAAGTCCCTTTAGGATCATTTAATCATAGCTATATCCAGAAAGTCCCTGCCTTTTGACATTAGTGTGCATGAAGAGAATATATCGCTTGATCATTGGTAATATTTTAGTGCTTTGTCTTTGCAAGCCTTTCTCTCCCCATGTCCTCTTCGTCTCCCCGCCTTCTCCGTCCCTTGGTCAGTTTGCAGCTGGATAGTTTGGTTCATTTCCCCTTTTTTTCATACATCATTTGCAAAGTTCTGTGTATCAGGGCCCTCTGCAGAGTGGTGATGCAGCCACAGGCCACGGGTGCACTCTACGTTTTGGTTCGCTGTGTGTGTGTGTGCATGTGTGTCAGTCTGCACACCCGTGTGCGTGTGTGTGCTCTAGAAAAAGGCAATGTCTGTCTATCCTCTCCCTACATGCGGAATCCAGGCCAGCGCGATGTGGAGCTCAATAAGAAACTGCATGAATAAACACGAATAGAAAGTTGTGCTCAGCTAACCGAAGAAATCAGAGCAATACCAGGGCACCAACGTTCACGTTTCTTTTCACTTCGGGCCGGGCCAGTAACCTCATCTGGGTATGCTAAAAATTAAGGGCAATGGGCAAGCAGATGCAAGTCCCTCGAAAAGGCGGCTGTAATTGATCGGGCAGGAGAAGCTGGGGATGACCGAGGCCCACGCTTGGCCGCGGAGAACCGGCAAGTAGCCGTGGCCCAGCAGGCAGACAAAGGACAGCAGGCCACGTTAAAGTGCTCGGGCCAGCCCTCGGGCAGCCACGGCCACGAGGGAGGGGGGCAGGCAGGTGATTTCGGTGGTCTCCAGAATCCCCTCCCCGGTGCACGCAAGCCACTGGAGCAACAAAAAGAAGCTCGCTGGGGGTGAAGGCAGCGGTATAGCCCCACGGCGACAGGGTGGGCGGTGGGGAGGGAGGAGGAGTAACTCTCGTTTCCAAATTGCTGCCGGAGCGGGCTGATCTCGGTCCGACTTTCGACCGACGCACGAAGCCATGCCGTGTTCCATCCTCCGGCCCCGAGCAGGGGGCAGTGGTGCGGCATGGCTCCGGCCAGGGAAGCGGGATCGCCTGGGCCGGCTCCCGGGGAGGCAGCGCGGTGTGCTGCCGGCCTCCGGCCATCTGCCTCCCGTCCTCCCGGCTTGCGCTTCAATATTGATCAAACACACTTCAGCTTCCGAGTAATTTCATCTTAATCAACGGCCGAGCTCGGTGCGGATAATAAACTAATGCTGGGAGAGGGGCCGTCGATAATGCTCGGCCGGGGGCGGAGAGGAGGCAGCCCCCCAGTTTGGCGAGGCTCGATAGGCCCTATCTTCCCGGGGCAGATGGACTTAGTGGGTGAGAAGGCTTAAATGCAGCTTTTCATAGATTTACACCTCAATCAGCCATTCAGGTTTTTAATGCAAATCCTGAAACAACATCATTTATCCGGTACGGAGCCCGGCTTTGAAACGGCATATCATTAGCTGCACCCTTGGCACCCCGAAACCACACAGAAACCGGCCACCGCCCCAGACGTGTGTGTCCTTTACCATCCTCCTTCCCTGATCGCCCCGAAGAAAAAAAACTGCAAGCTTCGGGGAGATACGAACCCACACCTCATCCCCTCCACCTCCCCATCCCCCTCCCCCTCCGAGAGGCCGGGGCAGCTCCTCCTCCGGATCTGGGCTGGGACTCCAGCCAAAAGGGTAACTTTTCGGGGTGGTGAGGTAGGGGGGAGAATGGGAGCAAGGGCCCTGCCTGGGAGGCTGGAGCTTGAGGCCAGGTACGGGCAGAGTGAGGCTAAAGGCAATCTCTGGCCTTCCCTAACTGCCACGGCACGACGGAGAGATCTTCTGGAGGCTTAATCAAAGGGAAGAAAAATCCAAACCTATCAGCGTAAAGCTCAGCTGAGGTAGATTATTGCTACCGGCTTGACGCCTTCTAACTGCAGCTTCGAGATGCGAAAATGAAGGAAGAGAAAGAAAGAAAAAAAAAATCCCAAACTTTCAATCCTATGAGTCTTTACAGGTATTAAATCCCGTTAAAAATGAAGCAAGATGAGAACGACACTCCTAACAGTGAAGAGCAGAAATATTGCACTTAAAACCTATATACCGCCCTGGAAGAACTTCTTCCTACTCAAACCCGGGGGAAATCGGAAGGGTCAGGATTTTTTCCTACAAAGGCCTATCTGCTGCCCCATGAGCACAGGGGAGAGAAAGGGCAGCCCGAACTCACGTGTGAGACCCGTGCTAGGTGCCGGCCTCGGGGGGCCCTTTTATCCCTTCCTGGGTAATAATTCTCCCTTCTAAAAGCTTTATGGGGGAGGAGAAGAACATCACATAACCCCCTTCTCCCACCCACGCGGAAGATGGGAGTCCTGTTGCGTATGAGCCTTCCTCCCCCCAAGCAAACTGTCCATTTCGTACAATCGGGCATTATTTTCTCTTAACATCCCACTCGTGTCGGCGACGGGGCAGTGACGTCGCCGGACCCGCCGGTGGGGAGACCCTACCACGGTGCCGCGCGTGGAACGAAGCCCTCGGGGCAGGGAAGGCGAACCTCGACGGGGAGGGCCTTGCTCCAGGCCGTCCGTATCTTTCCCCTCCGTGTCTACTGCGGGGAAACGGAGGAGAAATCCCCACGCCACCCCTTACGTGGGTCTCCGTGGTTGACGGGCGCTCAGCAGCCCAGCGCAGAAACTCTATCTCATCCCCGACCAGGGTGGTTTCACG
The DNA here is from genome assembly GCA_013401255.1 of Urocolius indicus. Classification (NCBI taxonomy): domain Eukaryota; kingdom Metazoa; phylum Chordata; class Aves; order Coliiformes; family Coliidae; genus Urocolius; species Urocolius indicus. The sequence goes on along the minus strand of WBNH01008471.1, from coordinate 328,952 downwards.
AGGGACACGTCCCCTACGTGTGCTCTGGGCGTACACGCACGGCTTTTGCTCTGGGCCACCAAAGGTGTGTGAGTGTATTTGCACATCAACGTATTCCTTAAAATTACCCACTAGTAACTTACTCTAAGATTTCACACCCTGGCGGGTTCCCTCAGATCCCCAGGCAGCCTCATGGGGTAGGGGGCAGCGAGGGGAAGCCCAGGCACTTCCTAAAGTTTTCCCTAAAACTAGCTCGGACTTCCCCCCCAGCCCCCCCTCGATCCTTAAAGAAAAAAAAACAGGAGGAGGAAAGAGGGCGAGACGAATGGGGCAACACAAAGGTAGATCGGAAGCCCAAATTAGTTTGGAAATGGTCAAGAAATTCCAGGCACGTTTCTCCCTAAATCCCGAGTAAGTTTCAAAATTGTATTTTCAAGTAAAAACAAGTTGAGAATTTACCTCTCGATAATTCACGGCTGAGTAGTCTGCCCAGGGCAAAGGAAAACTGTAATGAGGAGGGGGAAAAAAAAAAAAAGAAAGAAAAAAAAAAAAAAAGAAAGATGCTGAAATACTGTTAGTCATGCAAATAAAGGCTTCTTTCAGCACATTACAATATACTCCGGATTCGGGAGGAGGAGCTGCACTCCGCTTAGGGCGAGGAGTTTATGTTTTTGTTTTCATTTAAAGCTACAAAACAAATCCCGATATGTCTTAACCGCTGTCCGAGGACGCCTGGCCCTGCAGACGGTCGGCCTGGGAAAGCATTTCAGCTCGGAGTGCACAAAAAAAAAAGGACCCAGGGCGGAGGGGGAGGGAAACGCTAGAGCCTGTGGTGGCAGAGTGGACTCGGAGGGACACGGCCATGCCCCGCGCCCCGGGCTGCCGCCGCTGAGTCAGCCCGCTGTCCCCGCCGTCGCCCACGGCCTTCGCGCAGGGTCGCTCCGTCCCCCTAAAAGCCCTCCGAGGTGTCCCGCCGCAGCAGAGGGGCCGGCGGCCGCGCAGGGGCTGCGCAGCGCTGCGTGGGTGGCGGCGGGGCAGGGTGTGGGCGGGGGACGCCGCGAGACGCCCACGGGGGGGAAGTATTTTTCTGTGACGGACAAAGACACCAACATCGCTGGATAGATAAGAAAATGGAATACTGTATTTGATTTAGAAAGTTTGTACATATAGATAAACACGCAGTTAAGGAAACAATAGTTTAAGCGTCCTACGTGGAGTTTAAGAAGAGACCCCCAAAGCTGCTATGAAATACTCAAAATAGCTTTTGCATAAGATAACTACGGTTGCACCCTAAGCTTTTTTTTTTTTTTTTTCTTTTTTTCTTTTTTTTTTTTTCCTTTTTTTTTCTATCGCTGAGGTCCCTTTGGAAAACCTAGCACGTCAGATCTTGACAGCTAAGTTTGTGCAAGGAACACCGAGTCAAGGAAAATAAAAAGGAGAGAGAGAAAGGGTGGGAGTGAGATAGACAGAGAGGGGGAAGGAAGAAAGGAAGAGTAGAGCAAATATCATATACAAGCATTTCTACACATATATTACAAACTGGGAAAATGACCGCATCATTAAGATATACATAATTCATATAAAATTTTGAAATAAAAATAAAAATCTGTTACAGTCATAACTATTCTTTTTCCACATTTATAACCAGTACCCACACAGGCAGTGACAGAAGTGTAGAAAAAAAGGTGCTTACGAATAAAATGATTGTCTGTTGAACAAAAAAACAGAAAATTGCATCTTGGCTGGACCATCACTTGGACTTTAANCCCCCACCCCCCCCGCTGCAGCACCAGCGTATGTGACTGTTGAAGTTTTAGCTCCATCTCTTGGTGGTGGTGTTGGCTGACGGTGGTGGTGGTGGATCCTCTGATCCCTGTCTGTTTGTTTGCTATCATGTTTGGGTCGGGTTTGGCCTTTTCTTTGCTCCTGGCTGTGTGCGTGCGTGCATGCGTGTGTGTCTCCTGATACTAGGTTGCCTCAGTTTGTTTTGCTCGGGTGGGGGAAAGGGTGCTTGGCTGTTTGGATTTTTTTGTTTGTTTGTTTGTTTGTTTGTTTTTCCGATATCATACATCACATTCCGAGTCGCTGGAGGTTACCGAGAGGATGGAGGTGCCCGTCTCGGCTCTTTCTGTCAGACTGGAGACGCTGGTGGTCGGACTGGCCGCCGTGGACGGAGACTCGGCCNCCAAAACCCAACAAAAAAAAACAGAGAGAAGGGTAGAGGGAGAGAGAAAGAGAGAGAAATAGGACCAACAAAAAGGTGATAAACATTTGTTATTTCCCTCTTCAAGGAGTTCCTTCTAATTTTTTTTTTATTTTTGTGTTTTGTACAAATTCGATCGGAGTTTGCATTTGTTTGTCTGTTTTCTTTTACTATAGAGAATATTTTTTCCCAGATACAAATTTAATCATCATCATCATGCAAGTGGGTGAAATGCGTCCATGGAAAAGCGCAAAGGAGAAATCGTGCTTGTCCTAAAAAGAATACAATTGTCACTTTTGNGTTTGTTTGTTTGTTTGTTTTTCCGATATCATACATCACATTCCGAGTCGCTGGAGGTTACCGAGAGGATGGAGGTGCCCGTCTCGGCTCTTTCTGTCAGACTGGAGACGCTGGTGGTCGGACTGGCCGCCGTGGACGGAGACTCGGCCGAGCTGTGTGTGGGGCAGCCGGGCTCTGCCAGCGACCGCATGCCGCTCTGTCCTATCGCCTGGTGCTGGAGCCTGCATCGCGCCGGGAGACAAAACAACAGCACAGCCCCTCTGAGACACCGGCCGCCGCCACCGAGGGGACGGCGTCTGACCGATCCCACGCCCGCGGGGACGGTCGAGGCCCCGGCGCGGCCCGGCCCGGCCCGGAACGGAGCGGAGCGGACTCCCAGGCCCTGCCCAGCACGGCCGCCTTCCCGCAGCGTCCGCGGAGCACGGCAGTGGCCGCGGGCGGCAGGGCCGAGCCAACCCGAGTCGAGCGCCCGGGCCCCTCTGTCCCCGTTGCGGGTGCGGCCGGGCCGGTGCCAGGGCTTCGCTACACCTCCGGGACAGGGCAGCTCGGAAGGGACGGCACACAGCACCAATACAACTAAAGGGATGACGGTTTGAAAGGGGATGGAGGGAAGGAAGGAGGAGGGAGAAGCGGTTCCCTGCACCGTGGCTCGAGAAACGGGAGCAGCGCTTTCCCGTTCCCCGGACAGCCAGTCATCCCCGCTGCACCGCCGGCCTAGAAGAAAACCGTGTCTGTAGGAGCTCCTTAAAAGCCTGACCACCGTGGAAAGCCGCAAGGATCGATCTGCAGAGGGAAAGAATCCTACAGGACCCTCATTCTGTAGTTGGGATAATATCTGTCTAAATATTTTAGAGTGGACAGATAAACATTCGGAAGGCTGCTGCAAGGTTGGGAGATGGTCCTGTCCCGAAGACACAGCGTGCCCAATAAAATAAAAAGAGCGATTGTGGAACACAGCGCTTCTTTCGACTCGAAATTAAAGTCCTCATTTCACCTGAAAGCCAAAATTAGCTTTAAAGTGCTGATCCTTCCACAGTCAACACTTAAGGGCATATAGGTGTTGCATGTCGTTTTTTGCCTTCCCCCCCCCCCCCAAGAGACAATAAACGATGTCTAGGTTCCCTAGCGTGTTGTGAATATTCCTCTGCTCCCGTTTATTCCACTCGAAACCCAAAGAAAGCGCGATTCAAGGATAGAGCTAAAAGTCCTGGGCTAAGCAGCCAGCCACAGCCCCTAGAATTGCCAGAGTGAAACAAAATACGCTTTCCACTCAACTACATCTCTCCGAGATATTTTCTATTTAACCTCCTGCAAAGAGTAGGAAAAATGTAGCTGGTTTATTCTACATTTCTCATTGTTTTAAGTTGTCTAATTTCCGCGTCTTTGATTTTTCCTCCCTTTACAATTCCTTCTGCATTCATCTGCTGTCAACAGCGTTGAGTCAACAAAAGCATCCGTAGGCAACTTCTGTTTATTTACAGTCCTAAGCTGATCTGTTTTCTATTTAATGTAAATTAAATAGGGAGGTACTTTTAGATTGCATTTTTCCTACAGAATCTTGACTCAATAGCACCAATGCTATAATTAAGAGGAATTTAAGAGACAGGGTTTACAAGAACAAGAAGTTTTGTTTGCAAGCTTACAGTGGTAGCCAAACTTAAATTAAAATAAAACCAATGTGTCAAGCTCGCTTAAGGGTCCATTTTCCTTTGCAAAATAACCTTTATGAAGGGTGACGAGGAAGAAAAAAAAAAAGAGGGAAAAGAAAGAGAGAAGGATGCGTCGCTTTTAGCATGACAAAAGACATATTAAAAATAAAAATTAAAAGCCCACACCTCGAGACAGGCAGATAAGCGGAGACTTCAATGAACAGGAGACACACGGCCACAGGGCCAGGTCGCCATGTATTGTAAACAGAGAAATGATGATGGAAGGAGAAAAAAAAAAAAAAAAAAGAAAGAAAAATAGAGAGGTTTTTCCAATCTCCTAATGGCTGTCGTCCCTTTTCCTCCCTGAGCCAAACGGCTCTGGGGTGTGCGTGTGCCGGTGCGGGTCCGGCCGCGCGTACAGAGGAGCATGAACAATCGGAGCAGAGCCGCCCGCTCTGCAGAAGCCCTGTCTGAGCCGCACGGCACGCCTCGGCCCTTCGCGGTGGGACCGAGCCGGGCCCCGGCCAGACGCAGAGCCAGGCAAGCCGAAAGCAAAACCGGCCCCGGGGCCGGTGGAGTTTCCCGTCACCCGCGGCAGCTGGGAGAGCCGAGCGCTGCCCCCGCCGCAGCCGCAGCCGCAGCCGCTGCGCCCCGAGCCCGCACACACACATGCGAGAGCATACGGAGCTGCCCACGCCCGCGGGTTATCCTCAACCACGTCCGCACCCCGGGAGCCCGTGGCGAGCACGGGCAGGGCTCAGGGCGCACCCGGCAACTTTGAGCGGTGCTTGCCCGCGTCGCAGCCCTGCGGCTGCCGGGAGAAGACCTACTCGCCCGGCGGGGGGACCGATTTCTCCCGGCGGCGGTGATGGAGGGGAGAAAGAAGAGGAGGAGGAGGAGGAGGAAAGGAAAGGCAGAGGCACGCTGGCGGCCGGGCAGCCGCCGAGCCCCGGCGCGGAGCGCGGCTGCCCGCGGATCCCCGCCACCCATCTCGCCCCCTGCCATCCATCTCGCCCCCCGCCCCGGAGCGGGGCCCCGCAGCCCCACTGACCTGTTTTTAGCCGCCGCTGCTCTGTCTCTTTGCCTTCGGTTTTTGAACCAATTGCCTACTTGCGTGGGGGTGAGCCCCGTGGCCTGAGCCAGTTCCCTTTTCTTGCTGGGGTTGGGGTAAGGGTCCTGCAGGTACCACTCCCTCAGGAGGCTGCGAGTCCTCTCCTTGAAGCAGTGCGTCTTCTGCTCGCCATCCCAAATGGTCCTGGGCAGTGGAAACTTCTTCCTCACCCTGTATTTATCAACCGGCCCCAGCGGGCGACCCCTTAGCTTCTCGGCCTCCTGGTAGTGCGCTTCGAGCCACATGGCCTGCAACTTGCCGTGAGATTCCTTGGTGAATTTGTGATTCTCCAGGATGTGGTAGAGGTCTCGGAAGTTGCCCGTGTGGAAGGCCACCACCGCCCGGGCGCGGAGGATGGACTCGTGCTTGTTGATGGCCTCGCATGCCCCCGGCGCCACTGGCAGCGACCAGAGGAACCTCCCCAGCCTCTCTATGTCTCCAGTCTCCTCCAGCGTCTCGCAGACGCTGGCCACTTGCTCCGGGGAGAAGTTGAGTGTGGGCAGCTGAAACATTGACAACTCTTCGTGGGGTGCCCGGGAGCTGCCGCCTCCACCGCCGCCGGCACCGGGGCTGCAGCCCGAGCCGCTGCCGCTGCCGCCGCCGCCGCTGGCGAGAAGGAGGGAGCGGTGGTGCGGGTCGGCGGCGAAGTTTGGCAAGAAGAAATGGGTGGGATAAAGCTCTAGCGGGGACCTGAACACCATGGGATGACCGGGGAGCGGGGGAGATAAATCAAGGAGAAAAGAAAGAAAGGGAGGAAGAAGGGAGGAAAGGGCACACGCACCGCGCACGCATCCACACCCGCACACGCACACACAGCCACATAGAGGCACGGGGGTACACACACTCACACGCGGACGCGGACACGCACACGCGCGCACACACACACGCGCGCACACACACGCACTCACACACACTCGGCCCCGCGCCGCCGCCGAGTCAGGATTCAGTGATTCAACAGCAATCGCCCTAATGACAACAGCCTCATAATATCTCCCCTAAATCCACAGTGAGTGCAGCGCTGAAACATTTTGTTTCGCTTTTCTATTGGTCTTCTGAGTGTCGTTGTGGCGTTGCCATGGCAGCCCCTGCCAATCACTGTCAGCCCTGCCAATCATTACAGAGTACGTAAGGAAGGTTTTTACCACTTCGCCCAAATGCACGGGGGGGAGGGAAGCGGGCGGTTGGTGGAAAAGCCTGGTTGTTTTTTTGTTGGCTTTTTTTTTTTCTCCCTTTTTTTTCCCCCCCCCTTAATCTTTGCAACTCCTAATCTCAGCACTTCCCCTTCTCCCTGTCTCTCCCCCCTCCCTCTCCACACCCCTCCTAAATAAGGGATCAAATAATGCGAAAAGCAGTGTGCACATATTTGTTGAATGGGATGAGCAATTAGAGGGTGGAATATTATTGTGATCTTAACGAGCCTCGTTAAAGCTAAAGGAGATATGGGGGGAAAGTAAATGGGCCAGGCTGGGATACACGTTCGGATAAAGGGCTCCTAACTGAGACAATTTACACATGATTTGCACGTAGTTTCACTTCATTCTGCCTATCTGAGCACTAATAGTACCGGGGAAGAAAAGAAAGATGAGATCATTAGACCCATCCTCACGCCGGTGACCCTCCCAGAAGCAGGCACATACAGTACAGGCTGGGTTTAAGCCTGGTTCCCCGAGGAGTCTCTCTTTTCTCTCCCCGCTCCCTGCCCAGCTCTGCGGAAGGACGAATCCGCTCCCCGCAGAGTTCCGCGGTGGCTCCGCCGAGAGCCGCGGAGGGCGCTCAGCCCGCACCCCTCCGGGCGCGCCGGCTCCGCGCCCGGCTCCTCTGGTGCCCCTCTCGCTGCCTCCCCAGTCCCACACCGGGCTTCCCCCGCCCTCCCTCTCCTCGCCTTCCCTTTCCTTCTCCCTTCTCTTTCCTCTTTCCACTTTGTTTTTCTTTCATTCCGGTTTCCCTCCTCCCACTTGCCTCACCTCGGCTCGCCCATGCCTTCCTCCGGAGCCCGGCGACCTTATGAGGCTGGTCCTCACACCAAACCCGCCGGGGCTTTACACCGCACCTCTCTCTTTCCCCTCAATTTCCGCAACGAACTTGCAAGTCTTCTGTGCAAGGAGGAAGAAAGGAGGCAGACGAGCAAAAAAAGTGTTCGAATCCACTTTTTTTTTTTTTTTTTTTCCCTTTTCTTTACCTTTTTTTTTTCTTTTTTTTTTCCTTTAAATTGAGAGCACGGAAAATCTCCGTGGTGGTTTGAGTCCATCTCTCAGCCAGACCTAGCTGGGTCGCCAGACCTTGCTACCATGCAACTATATTTATTATTAGGTATGTTGCTTTTAAGAAGATTTAATCAGCATCTTGAGCTGGCAACTCTTTTGTTCAGTTTCTGTAGCTATGGAAGTGTGATTTACAGAGATTTGTACGGGTCATGGACATCTTTCCAGACTTACTGTGTATATTTAGACAGGACTTTGCTTGGTGTTAAAAAGTGTATATTTTGAATAGGTTCACACACAGTAGCAAACAATACCGACATTGTAAAGGCATGTACAACGAGTATTGAAACGCAGCATCCAGACTTCAACTAATCTGCCCTCAATAAAGCTGAAATAATTATCCTAAGCCGCCTTTCTAGAAGAAAAATCATTGAGGAATTCAAAACTTTTTTAAAGATCTTTTCTGCATTCCGATGGAGATCGAGGGGTGAGGCTTGGAGCCCAAACTACTTTCAGACATCAATGGAGGAAAGGGCGGGGGGGGGGGAAAGAGAGATATTACAATTAAAATGTGAAAACATAGCGTGACTTGCCCTATCCGAAGGATAATAATAATACTGCTATGGGTGGTAGAAGTTCTTTAGCTGGGCTCCAAACTGGTTGTGATCCTTTCACAGCGCGCTCCTCGTGAAATAATTCCAAGTGGCAGATGAATAGGTCCAGTTGGAAGACCTGCTGGACTGGAAGAAGCTCGCTGTATTACACATTCATCTGATTTCCACTAAATTGTCATCGGTGAGCTGTATGGCTTCGTAGTCCTAATGGAAATACCTCACCCTCTTAATTTTCGGTGATCTGTTTAAATACTCCTGTTAATAGACTTGGGGAAAACTTTAATTTTTTTTTCTCCCCCCTTCCTCTCTGACTCCTATTTCTAGTTGTACAGCTAAGGAGGGAAAGAGACTTCTCACCCCTCTACAAATCGACTTGGAGATATTAATTGGACAACAATATGTTTAGCCAAAGATTTTAATACACACACAAAATCTTTTTCTTTGTAATCCTTTCCTTTTATGTAAAGGATTACAGAGAGGACGGTGGGGGGAATTCCTGGGGAAGTTTCTTAATATTTGATTCCATTTTTCTTCAAGCTGCAAATTAAACTACCTTAAAATGCATTTCCAGAATAAAATCCAAACTGAGCTTTTTTTGTTTGTTTATTTGATCTCGCAGACGATCATACAATAGTCGTTTGTTTATAGGTTGCATCCCTTATTGGGTTTCCTGATGAATCTTTCAAAGCTTCAATATGTACCCTCTCATTTTTTCCCTTCTCTCTCGCTCTTTCTCTCCCTCCTCTCTCTCTCCCTCTTTCTTTCTTTCACTCTCTTTTATTTCCCCCTTATTTTCCCGGACGGGTGAAACACATAACAACTGTGTTTCTGATGAACATCTTTCTTCCAAAATATCCTCCTGTTGAGTGTTTTAATGCACGTCTGCTCTGTCTGCGTATGACTGCGTGTTCACAGACAAACAAACCCACAAACCTTATGTGCCTATCAGCTAATATCAAGGTCTTACTGAAGCCCACTCTCCTCTCCGCGCCCGCGGCCGTCCAGCGCAGGAGCTCCGCCAGCCAGAAGCTCCTGCAAAGACAGAGTCGGTATCCTAACACGTTTGCACCGGTTCCCGTGGCTGGCCAGCGCGGGTCACCGAGGCGCGGTGCTCGTTAGCCAGACCTCGGGGAGCGTATCCGGGGGATTCGGCGCTCCCCTAAGCCTGTTAGGGACACACTCGCATGTCCTGAAATGTGCAAGCAGATAATTGTCGGCGCTCTAGCTTTGTGTGCGGAGGCCAGGGTGTAAATGGCTTTTAATGACTGCAGCTGCTGGCTGAAAACTGTCAATGGGATCGGCTAATGCCGAGCCCGGACCCGCCGGGCGCCTAGGCACAGCCGGGCAGGCGCAGCCGCCCGTCCCCGTCGCTGGCGGCGGCGCGCAGGGGCGCGGAGCGGCGCTCGGGACAGCGTGGAGCGGTGCGCGCAGTGGGGACGGGGGCGCGGAGCCGGGCGCGGACGGCGGCAGCGGGAGGACGGCGGCGGACGGGGCTGAGCGGAGGCTGCCCGCTCGGCCGGGAAAATCCTTTCCGGATCCTGTAAGTTTGTTACGGCCGGGCGGAGGTCCCGTGGGGGAGTCCCCGCGGGTGCGCTGACTCGACTCCCTCGCACCCCCAGCCCTTCCCTACCCCCACACTGGACTCGAGGGTCTGGGGCGGTGATAGGAAAGGTCCCCCCTCGCTGCCGATAGCCATCTTCTCCAGGATGGGGAACCTGCCAGCCGTCCGTTTGCCAGTCAATCTTACTTGATCCCGTATGATGCATTGTTTCAGCTGATAGAATGACATGTGGCTTTGCAGGGCAGAGGAGCAACTCCCTCTCTCCTTCAAAACCTCCCCCTAAATAAAGCAGGACAAGCCTATGCTCTCTTCTGGATGTAGCCTTGCGAAGTTGTGTGCATGTATGTGTGTGTGTGTATTTGTGTGCTGGGCTGCCAACCTGGAGGACTTTTCTGAGGAAAGGAAGGGAAGCAGAGAGGGAAGCTCTTTTATTTCACTGCTTGTTTTGATGGTCGCTCCCAGGAGGCTGCGATTTTCTGCTGCCTAGTTAGTGCCCCTTAATCCTGACTCGGGAGTGACTCAGTCGACGCTTGCAAAGGCTGATTTTTTTTCTTCTTCTTTTTTAATCGAGGAAGGCAGGGATTCAGATGGGTCTGAGGCGTAGCTGTCGAGGTACTGGCGAGCGGAAAATGCAGCACCGCGACCGCGGCGAGGGGGAAGATGAGGGGGGAGAGAGGGAAAGCGCGGGGCAGGTAAAAGAGAACCTCTCGCCTTGGTCTTGTTAGGCTTTACTTTTTTTATTGTTACGATTTAATTGAATTTCTGACAGGCTTCAATAGCAAGTGCTGACAATTTTGCACTGATGCTGTCTCTACAAACACATCTATCCTCCTCATTCCTTCCTTCTTTCTCTCTCTTTCTTCTTCTCCCTCTCTTTTTAGTCACGATTTCCCGAGCTAAATGAATGTGCATTTGATGGGTATGTGAGATGTGGCCCACACGGCTCCCTTAACAAAGCTCTGTTGATGCCATGTGTGTTGTACCGGTTGTGATATGAAGCAAGTGGGCAAGTGGTTTTCTTAACGGTTTAGTTTTAGAAGTCGAGATGGGTATTTTAATATTGGTCCAGAATAGTATTCCATCTTCCAAGTTAAACTTTTGGAGGTGCATCCCCCTCCACTTTATTTTGCGTAAATACAGAGGCCAGAGGAGGAAAACGTGGGATATATATATATATATATATATATAAAATTATTTTTGGAAAGGAGATAGAAAAGGGATGCAGCTCACCTCCGCGGCGAGGTGCTGGCTTACAAAGCAACAAACTTTCCGGGGGAGGCGACATAGTCACTGCTGCTACCCGATTGACCTCGCTCTCCACAGCTCCCTGGATCCCTCTGGATCCCCGCANGGGGGGGGGGTGGTGGTGGGGGAAGGAGAGGAGGGGACAGCCTTTAAACGCGGAAGCAAGGAAAGTAGCGGTGATGTGTACAGAGGCTGACATATTAGCAACAAGCAGCAACTTTGAAATGATTGACGTATTATTAAAGCCATCAGGCTGATTTTAATAATTCTNTTTCCCGAGCTAAATGAATGTGCATTTGATGGGTATGTGAGATGTGGCCCACACGGCTCCCTTAACAAAGCTCTGTTGATGCCATGTGTGTTGTACCGGTTGTGATATGAAGCAAGTGGGCAAGTGGTTTTCTTAACGGTTTAGTTTTAGAAGTCGAGATGGGTATTTTAATATTGGTCCAGAATAGTATTCCATCTTCCAAGTTAAACTTTTGGAGGTGCATCCCCCTCCACTTTATTTTGCGTAAATACAGAGGCCAGAGGAGGAAAACGTGGGATATATATATATATATATATATATATAAAATTATTTTTGGAAAGGAGATAGAAAAGGGATGCAGCTCACCTCCGCGGCGAGGTGCTGGCTTACAAAGCAACAAACTTTCCGGGGGAGGCGACATAGTCACTGCTGCTACCCGATTGACCTCGCTCTCCACAGCTCCCTGGATCCCTCTGGATCCCCGCAGCCCCCTAGAGCCCCCTGAAGTCCCACAGCCCACGGTCTCTGCCAGTAGCTCCCACCAGCCCAAAGTTACCTGTTCGGCGGTGGCTGCAAGCAGCAGCCATGCAGTCGCTTGCTTCTGAATTAAACACAACTCTTAATGATGTAGCATTATCAACAAGGGACACTTGATTGACTGATCTAGGTATGATATATGTGCTGGGCGTCTAAATTAAATATTAAGTGAAATACTTNAAAAAAGGAAAGGGAAAAAAAAGCTCATGGAACCTCGCACACGAGTTATTTATTTATCAGCGTTTTAAACCCGGAAGAAACGTAATTAGACTGGGCAAAAAAATTAGGAAAGGCGTGGGGAAATCTGTCGATCAGTTTAACAAACAAATGTCCGAAAAGCACCAGCCATCCAGGTCAGGGCTTCTCTGAGAGATGGAGATGTCAGAGTAGATGCCTTCTCCCCGAGTGTGCCTTTCCAAGGTAAACAAGCGCACAGTTGCCTCAACTTTCTCCTTTAATACAAAGTTCCTGGTGCGACGGAAAATTTGAATATTTTATCAGTCTCTTGTAGTGACCCTCATTAGGTGGGCATCCTGCTAAGGCCCTGGCGTTACAAGAAAGCTGCCCAATCAGAGCATTTGCACGCCTTGTTAGCGATGGTTAATGAAGCTTCCCCATGCACTCAAAGAAAGGCCCCCTCGATGTAGATTTACCTTATGTCAACTCGTTACTTCTAATGAATCGCATCAAAATTCTTCCCTGAATGGGGCCGAGGCGCCCGGATCGGGATCCCCTCCCCGCTCGGCCGAGCCCACCCCTGCCACCGCCGGCACTTTACGGAGCATCCCAGAGCGAGGTGACCGGGCGCAGTTTGGCGGCGGGGAGCAGGAGAAGGGGCCGAGGGAGGGGACGGAGCGCGCGGCCGGCAGCGGAGGGGGCACTGCAGTCCGCGGCGTGGCGGGGGGGGGGGGTGGCCTCGGCCTCGGCCTCGCCTCCAGCCCCGGCTCCCGGCGAGGGCAGCGACTGCGGAGGCTTCGCCCCTGGCAGGTAGACGCTTGCTCTTCGTCTCTCATTTCCAGGGTCCCGTCCATCCGTATCGTCTCCCCCCCACCTCCCAGCCTAGCTCACCCCCCTGTCCCGTCCCTCCGGGCTAGCATTTTAAAATCAATTAGTATTTTCGATTCTTGAGGTGAATTATTCAAACAAATGTTTGGGAGACCCTGAGGGAGAATTTGGCCGTGACAAAAGGTTTGATTAGCTTTATTTCCCCCCAAAAGCAACAAAGGCGCAGGGCTGCGAGAACAATCCGCTACATCAGGGCATGTTCAATTAAATGAAAGTCATTAGCTTCGCCGTGAAAGCACTACCTTTAAAATCTGATGGGGCGGGAGGGAAGGGAGGTGGTGTATTCTGATAATTGTGGCAGGAGGATTTAACATCCCCCCTCCCCCTATACACACAAAGCCCTCCAAAAAAGAAGAAGAGAGAGGGAGAAAGAGAGAGGGAAAAACCCCCACAACCCAACACTTCACCCTTTGGAAATTTGTGCTCAGTCTAAACAATAGGAAGCCCATAATGCAGATTATAACACTCACTGACTCGAATCCATTATCTGCCCTCCACACTGTCTATATATTGATTTCCATATACTTTCTATTGCTCTCAATGACTGAGCAAAGCTCCAGTTAAGAGCCCGCGACACATAGGAGCGCTGCTTGAACTACATCGCACCATTACAAGCCGGAGCCGGTTGTAAACACGAAATGCTCGCACTTTCCCGGTGTAGCTGTGAACAAGCACGCAACTCCCCACTCCCCCACCCTCTCAAAGAAGCAGGCGGCCGATCAGAGCCGGGGTGCTGCCCCAGGGCCCCTTCCCGCCAGGAGCAGCCCGTGGATCCCCCGCGGAGGCACCACGTCTAGACACGCACAGCCGCGTACGCGAGAGAAATCCTCAGGCTGGCACCCAGTGCGCCCCGTTCCGAGAGCGCCGGAGCCGCCGAAGGAGAAGGGGGTCTGGGTTCCGAGCGCCCCCCGGGCAGCAGAGCCAACAATGCGGGGCAGGCAGAGCCGGGGAACCGAGTTNCCCCAACCCCGCGGCCCTCCGCCTGCAGCCCTTCTCCCTGGCCCTGGGCTCTTAATGAGGGATGACGGTCGTGTCTTTAACTCTGACACCCAGCAGGCTAAAACTTTTTCAAGGCAGGATGCTCCACACGGTAAGTTTGATATTTGGCTTAAGATCATTTCCTCACGGGCTCTTGTAGTATGTTCATGTGTGTGAGAGAGAGGGGACGGTGGGGGGAGGGGGAGGAAGCCAGATCAGTCGAAAAAGGCCATAAAAGCAAAAGAAGAAACCAGCAAGAGCACAACCTGATTTTTTGGGAAGTATTCCTCCGGGGAGGTGCGGTGGGATCTGGCCAGGAGCGGGAGGCCTCCGGGACTGAGGTCCGGGAGGGCAGCTGAGGTGCCCCTCCGCAGCAGGGCATCTCTTCAGGCAGAGGCGAAGGTATCGAGAGGGTTAAAGTGCCCGGAGAGAAACAGAAATTTGGAAGCCAGTATATGAGTGTTGGGGGAGGGGGAGTAAAGTGGTAATTCTGTTGCTGTAAGGACCCCGAATAATCCACTCGGAAGCTGTATAGATCGGGGAGATCTGGGACAGTGTCTTAAATGGTCACACCTTCCCCCTCCTCCCTCCGTTCCTTTCCTTTAATGAAGATTGTTAATTTGTTTCGAGGCAGTGCGCTGGGCTGATAAGTCCTCCCCAGCTCGTATGTTAAAGTTTAAATACCAGCAGGTGCAAATTCGCTCTACATAAGGCTATAAAAATAACACCGAAATTCAAGAGCACAAGATGTTAGCCTTTGTATTGTGATTTCTAAACGGGAAATTGCATAGACAACTATTTACCAAAACCCCCCAACCCCCAAAGCCCTGCAAGTGCTAAATTCTTCTTAATGATGCCGAAGGTGAAGTTGTTTCATATTGGACAAAATGGGCATTATTCTTTGTCATGTAAATCACCCTTCACTTGACCTCAGGTTAGAGGATAATGTTCATTCTTGGTTCACACTAAAACTTATTTAAATCAGAGAGCTGAAGAAACATTTCACGAAATCTGCGTAATAAAGTGAAGAGGGCTTAGGGATCTTCATTCAAAAACGAGAGGTTAGGAACGTGTACGTTAAAAAAAGGATTTTCTGCAAATCTTCATGATTAGAAGAGTTTTATTTAACAAAGTTATGCTCTTTGGAATCCCTGAGAATTGTGTATATAATTTCGAATAACAAGATTAAAAGAAAGGAAAAGATATGAATCAAAGGAGCTATAGATACACAAAAGACCTCCAAGTAACAATTACTCTAATACATATTTTAAAATAGTAAAAGAAATGAAAAGCTATTTAACAATTGGGTAAAATAGCACTGAAGGTTTGATAAAGAAAATGCAGCTATTGCATTCGATAAATACACTTTTGGCGTGGAGTGACAAGATATGTTATTTTGACACGAAATGAAAACGTTACTGCAGAGAGACACAGATACACACCGAGACAGCTGTATACACTCATTTATAAATTAGTGGGTGCACGTGGAAGGAAATCTGAGCGCCTCTGCTTTCCAGAGCGAAGCTGAAAAATATCCCAGAAGTGAGGCATTAGGCTGAGGTGGGTTTAATATTGAAGTGCTAGAGATTATTGGAAATCAAATAAAAATTCGACGAGCACTGACCCATTAGAGGATTTAGCGTCGAGGAGGGAGAGATTTGCCAGAGCTTTTGTCACTAATGTTTCAATGCTGGGCGCTAACTTTAAGAAAAGTGTCAGTAGAATAACAAATTGAGGGCATGAAAGGCCACGGAGAGAAAGCCAGCGAGGATGCTCTTGACTTCTTAGCAGTTGCTTAGAAAGGATCTCGAGCTTAATGTGGGGACTCAATCAGCGGCGAGCACAAAGCTAGGAAGAGGGGGAGAGTGGAGTTGGACTCCTCAGCACGTGCACTTTGGTCAAGTCACTGGAGCGAGAGCCAGTGGGGGAGCCGCGGGCCCTACCCCGCCCAGGGCAGCACCCCCTGCCTGGCTCCACCACCTTCCGCCCGCCGCCACCGCCCGCCCCGGGCCGGGCCGGAGCTGTCCCAAGGGCGCGGATGGGGGGCAGCCCACCGGAGGCTGTGTTAAACGGGGGCCCTTCTTGCGCCTCGGTGGGAGCGCAGGGAAAAGCCGCCCATCTCCGGGACAGGAGCGGGGGCCGGCGCAGCACCGCCGAGCCCCAGGGGGCCGCGGGGACGGGGTGACGAGATAGAGCATCCTTTGCTTCTTCACCAGAGCCTCCGCCAGCAACAGATTTTGTTAGAAGACTCCGTTATCAAACTCGGTCTTAGAGCCGATTTTAGAGCCCACCTGTAAAGATTTTTAACAGCTTAGCGAATATCACAGATAAGGGAAACCTGGAAGATGCTCCCAGGACATCAGACCTTAATGGGCTCCTTCAGAGGTGGAGGGAACTCCCTTCTGTTCCCTGTGCGTATTATACTGCAGACAGGATTCGATATATACTCTATTTAATTTTGCTCTGTGACAGAGCTGTTTAAGTGTATACCGTGCCTACATTCTTTGTATCAAGACCAAAAGGATGCATTGTTGAAAGAAAACTATTCAAAATCTTTCATCTGATAGAAACGATCCAGCAACTGTGAGGCAGCTACAGCACAATGGTTCTGTCTGCATAATAGGTGTCTCATAAAAATACAGCGTGTCATTGCAACAAAAAGTTAAAAGTCTTAAACGTATCCACCTTATATATTGCATGAAGTCAATAATATTGTAACCTCGCCTGTACCCCGCCATTAAATGGTACACAGCACTCTAAAATCGAGGGCATTGTAATTGAAATCCCAGTCTGTGGCAGAGAAAGAGGGGAACAAGGTAAGTTAAGCGAGGACCATTACGGATATAATGACTTCAGGGTAAATATTCATTAGGAAGAGGAGACTCCTAATACTCAGTCTATTTTCTTCGGAATGCCATATCATGGAGCCTAATGTAGTTGCCGGACCCAAGATTTAAAAGAGATTATTGCCAAGTGTATTGGGTCGAGTTTGCGGGATTTTTTTCCAGATACTTTCCTCAAGTGGGTCACAAGTGCCAAGAATAGGTTTGGTGGGGTGTTTTGTTTTTTTCTTTTCTTTTCTTTCTTTCTTTCTTTTTTTTTTTTTTTTTTAATCATCTTCTCATTTTATTCGGGCAACTAGAGAAGCTTGTTCCTGGCTTAGCCCCCGGCGGAAGAAAGCAGAGAACATTTAAGCAGCGCAGTTAGCAGCCCTGCTTCTCTCTCTTCCTTTGGTAGATGCACTTAGCCAGTGGACAGGGAGACTGCACAAAACCCCGGAGACAGAGTTTGCCTACTGAACTACACATTTATTCTGAAGAAGAGTAGCTCCGACCTCCAAACCAACTGAGACTGGCGCTTTCAAGTAGCTGCAAACAGCGCTCCCGTGTCATACCGGAGATTTGAGCCTTTTCATTTCCAGACACAGGAATTACTCCCCCGGAGACCTGGGTTGTTTTGTTTTGTTTGTTTCTTGGTTTATTTTTGTTTGTTTGTTTGTTTGGGGTTTTTTAATTATTTTTTTTCCCCTTAATAAGATGGAAAGAGAACCTGGGTACTATTCCCTTATACACATAGGAAGATAACACGGGGAGGGGGGGGAGAAAAGCGGAGCCGGAGCACATCTGGCTGTGGAAAACCGCCCCGTACTCCTGGCCGCTCAGTTGTCCCCGGCGGGATGGCGACCGGAGCTGGCGCGGCACGGCCGGGGGCTCCGGGGGCCCCGCGAGCTGCCGCCGGCCCTGTCCGCGCCCTCTGCGGCAGCCGACGGGCGTGTTGCCCGGTGTGACCTTCAGGGAGCACATTTCAACTGCTAAACATCGAGAAAAGTGCTTCTCTCGCTCGCAGGCGCCATATTAATGCAGGGAGCTCAGCCTGGGGCGGGGGGAGGGAGGTTTCACAGTTCGTCTAGTTTTACGCAGTTGTGAATTCAGACTGGACGAGCACTCGACGCCTCCATAAAAAAATCAAAAGAATTTTGCTATTCTCCCCCTGCCCCCTTTCATTTCATCTTCCCCCTCCCTCCCGAAAGGATGCGCTTTGTAATGTTGATCCCTGATCCGGGACCCTACGAAACATCTTCCCCCTCTCTACATCTTCTCCCTCTCTGCCCGGGGAGGAAGAAAGTGGGTGGTGGGCGATCCCCGGGAGCGCGGCATGCCATGGGGTGCAGACCCAGGGTCCCGTCATTCCAGTCAACAGCGTTCTTTTGTCTTTTCCCATCTTGTTTGGGGTTTTGTTTTGTTTTGTAAGGTGAAGAAAAGAGAAAGATTTGCAGATGGGCAGAAACAGTCGAAGCAACATCGCGATCGAGGCGAGGAGACAGAGCAGTCGGACAGAGCTGCTCCTCCCCAGCCGGGGCCGTCCTAAAGGTTCAAGTTCCCCCCAAGATTTCGGAACAAAGGCAGCTGAGCCCAGCTATGCCACGAACACAGCTCCATTGTCATCCTGGGCTTTTTCTCTCCCTCTTTTTTTTTTTTTTTTTGTGTTTTGTGTGTGTGTGTGTGTGTGGTTTTTTTTTTTTTTAATTTGCCCTGTTTTCCAGCCTGCGGTTCCTGAAGGTCAGATGGAGAGGTCATGTCTCTGCATCCCCTATAAATAGATTTTGATATTTAGACAGCTATTGCTACTCAATATTAACTTACAGGATAATGGCGAGAGATACCGTATGCGTTCAACCTGTTATTCACGAGTGAGCAGCATCTGTCGAATACAATTCCCGTCTTTTCGCCCTCTTTGGCTATAGCGCAAATCAATAGGGCGAAGGACGTCTTGGGGCTGGGAAAGGTGAGCAGGATGGCTCTGGGGTGACACAGTTGCAAGTATAAGGTTGAAATTATACCAGGACTTCAAAGCGCTGAAGTCTAGGGCTAGGTAGGCACAGATCAGCCGTGAGTGGGTGGAGGACCCGTTCAAGCGAGACTGGTGGAAAGTTCCCAGCGCTGCGGGCTTATTCTGGGCCCTCTGATACTTTAAAGCGTGATTAATGCTGATGATGTGGAAGAGTGTCCCCTCTGCACATTCAAAGCCCAATTTCCCTTTTATCTGGCTTTTAAAATCGTGGGTTCCAGGTGTGACCCACAGACTCAGAGCTCACCACTAACGCTCTTGCTGTTTGCAGAGCGTTCGAGGGAAGGCAAGGTCTTCTGTTGTGAATAGTATTTCGAGGGAGCACTTAAGATCGCTTGTTTCAATTTCACAGGGCATCCCCTGTTCCTTCTGACCCTAAATGCTGCTCTGCCTTTGGCCAACTGCGAGCACTGCCCAGCCGTCCTGGGTTCTGGCATTTTTCTTGGAGGTGCGATTAAAAGGAAATTCACAGCTGCGAAGAGGTAGAGGTTTTAGAGTAAACATAGCCGCACCCGGGGACCAGCCGGGATGTGCCGAGAAGAGCCGGCCTAGGCTTCAGTAGCAGGGTGATCCCAGGTGTGCGACCTCCTGGGGCAGTGGCGGTCCCCGCGCAGAGGAGAAGGGGCTGGGGGGCGGGGGGGGGGGGTGGGGTGTGTGTAGGTGGGGAGTGGCGCTATGGGGGGGGGGGGGGGGGATGTTCTGTTGATGTGTGGGGACTGCGC
>WBNH01008471.1:239676-309344 GCA_013401255.1 Urocolius indicus | reverse complement strand
CCTGGGGCAGTGGCGGTCCCCGCGCAGAGGAGAAGGGGCTGGGGGGCGGGGGGGGGGTGTGGGGTGTGTGTAGGTGGGGAGAGGCGCTACGTGGGGGAGAGGAGCAGTTTTTCTGCTCATGTGTGGGTCCTGCACCTTTCCTGCAGGGTGGAAACCTCGTGTCATGGGCGAGACCGCAGCTCTAGAAACTAGCTGTAATCAAGATCTTTTACAGCAGGACGGGAAAACACGCACGCGTTTCCATCCACTTACCTGGTCACCGGGCGGTGTGTGTGTGTGTGTGTGTGTGTGTGTATGAAGGGGGACTATTAATGCTCGTGTGTGAATTTCGTGGTTCAGAGGTAGCCTGGAGAAGAGGAGGGAGGAGAGAGGAGCTGAATGGTTTAATTTAATCAATAAACTATCTGAGAGCTCTGTCGAGGTCTAATTCTCCCCTTTGCTTGTTTAACTCACTCTTTAATGAGTAACATCTTTTAGTTATGCGAGTGCGTATTTAGTTATGCGGGGAGTGATGTGCTCCTTATTTTAAGAAAAGAAAATATTGCCCAGGAAGAGACATAGAAGAGGCACTTCAAATCGCAGCAATTCTCTAAAGCCTCGCGGTTTTACAATCAGCTCAAGCAGCAGCGAAACAAACTTTCTGTCAGAAGTTTCCCGACGCTCAGGAGGGAGGAGCGTATCTCCCCGCACGGCCGGAGACCCGCGGGGTTTTTCCAGCTGGGAGCGAAGCCACTGGAGCTGCCACCGGCGCTCCGCTGGCCCCGGCCGGCGTGTCCGGGGACTGGCGAGGCACGGGCGGGTGTAAGGCGAGCAGCCCCGGTCAGGATGCAGGCGTCCGGGCAGCTGTCCTCCTCCAGGACGGCCCGAAGCCTTGCAGATGAACGGGAGAGCTTATGTCAAGAGCCCGGCTAAAGGCATAGGAGCGAGTTTTCTGGGTGGTTTCCTG
Organism: Urocolius indicus; assembly: GCA_013401255.1. Lineage (NCBI taxonomy): Eukaryota > Metazoa > Chordata > Aves > Coliiformes > Coliidae > Urocolius > Urocolius indicus. The sequence goes on along the minus strand of WBNH01008471.1, from coordinate 308,398 downwards.
GTTCACTAGGAAATGGAGCTGCCGCCTCGTCCCCATCGGCTTCCGGCGCTTCTCCCCGGGAACTCCGGAAGGTGACGGGAGATAGCCGGCATTGCACAGCGCCGGCACTCCGCAGAGCTGATGCGCAGGGTCCAGCGCAGCCCCTCGAGGGCTGCAGGGTGAAGATCTTGTGCCACTTCCCCCCTCTCCTCGGGGGTCCCTTTGACCTGATGTGCTTCTTAGGGCCAGTTGTTACAGAAGCTGTCCTCGTAAGTGAAATCGGAGTTTTTGTGAGGTGCAACCCCCATACATTTTTAACCACGGTAGTTACTGAATTAATAGCAGGCCCTAAGACAGATGTCAAAACGTCTTGAAAATGTTTATCTGTGAATAATTGAGAAGGTGTTAAGACGCATTATCTGATTGTATAATGAAATATGGATGAGTAACAGCTGTTAGCAGTGGTCACCTCCCGTTGTTTCATTAGCCTAGAGCCTCCTCTTTAAAGAAGCGCTTCCCTGAAGTTGGCCATTCAGCGCCGGCCACTTCCACCGGCGCCAGCGGCCGAGCCGCGCCCACAGGAGCCGCGGCGGGGAAGGGGTAACCCGGTGTTCTCCCTAGCCTGGACTATGGGGCTCTCCCTGTGGCATTTCTCACCAGTGGTTTCCTCCGAGGGCAAAAGGGAGGAGGAGGTGTGGACGGGGTCTGAAGATGTCTTGCTGGGCAATCTCAAGCTTAAGAGGCTGCCCCGGGAGGAAGTATCCTAGATAGTCAAGTCGGAAGCGCCACAAACAGCTATTTATTAAGATTTCATGCGGAGCAGCGACAGCCTCATCGGCTCCTCAGTGTTGACATAAACTTTCAGACGTCGAGCATATGCTGTTGCGCAGCATTGTTTATGTGTGGTACCAGATGTTGCTTTGCATCCTATTGTCTGGAGACAATGTTTAGTTCAGGTTAAAATATCTTTGCTTAAACTGCTCAGTTGTCCATTGTGTGAGCATTAGTGAAGTGTCATGGAGAGGTAATGGGAAGTCCGGGGAGGTTAGCTCTCCGAGCGTGGCCAGGAGGTCCCTGGTTCATGGTGGGGTTACAGCCACCACTGTCATCTTTTGTTTTCCCTCCTCAGAGAACCCTTGTCCTTCCTCTAAAAGGATGTGCCCCGCTCTCTTTCCCTTCGGAGTTTTCTCCATCGGTTTCATGAAAAAGCATGATGTTTGTTTTTCTAGTTTCCCTAAATCGCCCAAAAAAAAGAAAGGAAAGCGCGTTTCTGCGTCACCGTCACCCCCCAGTCCAGGCGGAGCGGGGATGCTGGCGCCGGGGGAAGTCAGTCCCCACCGTAGAGTTCACGCTCCAACCAGGGCAGCGGCTCCCTCCCCCGAAAATGCCCGGAGCCCCGCCGACGTCCCGGCCGAGCCAGCCAGGCCAGGCCAGGCGGACGGGCGGAGGGGGCGGCGGGCGGCACCCCGGCAGGCCGAGGCTTTCGGTGGCAGCCCCCACCCGCTGTCCGAGGGAGGGGGCTGGCCTGGAGGCTTTTCTTCCCTGTTAACCCCGCAGCCTGGGCTAGCCGCGACATCTGACCTGTGAGCAAGACTTTTGCTCCGGGAGAGAGAGGGGAAAAAAAAAAAAAAAAAAAGCTATAGACTTTAATCGGATTTCTCCCCAAACACTTCTGGTATGTTGTTGTTATGAATCTATATGGAGATCATTATTTATAAATGAGCGAGAACGATCAGTCGCAAAGACTTTAAAAGCCCGGATTTGTGTCATTAAGTTGAGGGCGGGGTAGAGTGATTTAGCGGGGGACGGAGGTGCTGGCCGGGGGTGGCCTTGGCGAGCGGAAGGTCACCGGCCCCGCCGCTTTCTCTTTAGTCACCCTGTCACTCTAGGCGAGAGCCCCCTTCGGGGGTGGGGGAGACGTCGACTCCCGTGCCCGGCGCTGTGTGGCCGCCGCCCTGCTCGGTCGCACTTCGATGGCGGGCAGCGAGGGCAACGTTGACACCCGCTCGGGGCTGCGGGCCGCCGTGCCCCGGATCGTGCAGCCACTAACTCTGTTTTCTTTCTCTGCAGTCCTGCTTCACACAATGGAGGCATATTTTCCTGTAAACTAGGTGCCCCGCCAGGAGTGGAGACGATGTGAGAACATTTCCAGCAGCAGCAGCAGCAGCCGCTTTATAGGTCGAGATAAAACCTACCCCTTCTGCTCCCTGACATTTGTAAAGCCACTTCAGAATACAGTTAACATCTCTGTAAATGCCCGAATTAAACAAAAAGCCACATTGTGTATTTCAGCATTGAAAGCAGAGGTTTAGCAAAGCGATGCACTGTATAATAGAAATGTATTTGTGTTATTTCTAGCATTTTTTGCTTGTGCATAATCCCTTATGCCTTTTATTATAATCCTACACATTACAGTTAATCTGTAATGATACTGCTTCAGAGGGACCTGTTGCACACAGTGATGGTAATTTGTAGCCTTGGTAACAGTTTTAAATAAAGATTATAACAATGATGTCAACTGTTTTTATTCAGCATACTGTAAATGGGGTCTCAATATTATTATGCCTGTAGAGGACAGAGTTTAAGAAACAGTTACGAGGTTCTGCTTTACCTATTACAATGTGAGCGATCACTTTTTAGCTTCTCTTTAGTAAACGTGATCGTGGTTCTAAAGATTTTAAAACTGCTGAGGACTCTGTAAACTTTAATTTTCTGAATGAGTGGGATATTATTATGAATTAGGGTTATCAGGATCCAAGTACTCTTACCAAGAACGTTTTAGTCTTCCGGAGAAATACCTCAGAATAAGTACTACTTAGAAACCCTAATGAATAATGCTAACACTGACTCTACCATTAGCCTTCTGCACAAGCTCTCCCCTCTATTAAAGCTTACAGAAAATGCTCACAGACTGAAAGCAAAATTAAATGTAATTGCTTTTATTTACCTATTGCTTTTATATCATTAAAATATTTTTAGTTACATTTATTAAACAGCATCCACTTTGATTATTACCTGCCATAACTCTCAATCCATTTTTTGTGTATTAACTACACCACCATTAACTATTAAATTATGTATATATACTCTTATATATGTATTACATATATTGACTTCGCCAAGATATGTTTCAGTTCTCTTTGACAAAAAATATTCTTGTGGAAGATTCTATGAAGCATGTTTTTCACGCACACTTATTAATAATCACAGTTGTCAAGAATTAGATATGCACAGATTACAAATGGAAAGAAAATATTAGAGGCAAAATGAAATATACAGTAGAATTGAAGCATAACTGTTTTTCCTCCTTAAAATAAAAAATTTACAGAGTGAAAAACTGAGCTATTAAGCTTGCTTAAAAGATGGCTTTGTTGGTTTAATTATACTGTAGTTATTTTATAAATATGTTTCAAAGGAAGCTTGCCATATTGAATGTCAATGAAGCCTGTAAAGAAAAGACTTACAAAAGCTAATGCATACCAAATACCAAATTTTAGTCATTAGCATTCCTATTTATTACAAACTAAAGGAACCTATTAACAGACAAGAATTTCTATTTAGCTAGCATTACAATGTTTAGCCATTAAAATAAAAAAGGACAAAAAAAAATGACACCCCTTCCACACTTAGAACTGTATGTTCTTTTTACTTAGAAAGACAAATGTATCAAAAAAACTCCTGATAACAGGAACTATGATTCTTCGTTATTGCTGGCTGTACCAAACCCGATCCTGTGCTGCTTTACTCAGGCAAAATTTCTGCTTTTTCCAAAGGACAGGATCTATCTGATGAAGAGATTCAGATATTTTGTACATACCTTAAGAGCTGCGTTTGAGGGAGTTTCAGTTATGGGACTGCGTAGGTTGGCCTTGGGCTGGTGCAGGCCTACGGGGTCATGGACTAAACCATTCATTAGGTTAGACAGGCTGCTAACCAGAAGTTTCTTTTCAGTGCCTGTCGCAAAATCAACGTCTTTATTCATGTGCTGCCTGTTTGTTCAAGGATTTCTTTAAAACCTCTTGGCCAAGCATTTCTGTTTTTCAAATACCCTCTAGGAACTGTATTTTTGTCTCTTTTGAAGACGTCTGCGTGCATATGTAATGCATCTCAGAACTTCTAAAATACGTTAAGCATATTATTACATAACATATTAAGTTTCACCTTTAAAAGCTAAATAAGCTTTCTTATGTTTTTCGCTAAACTGCACACTTTTACATAAAAGGAGGAGGTTTTGGTGACATTGATACTTGTGATGAGGTAACAAACGGATAGAACTTTTCCCCTTTGTCTCATCCGACACGGTCCTTGCATTCTCAGCTTGTGAGCATTGCTCCTTGAAACTCTGTTGTGTCTATTCAAACTGACAGAGAAATTCAAAACAAGACCAAAGAAGCAGCACAACTGCTTCAGAGATTCTGGATGATGGATGCTGTCAAACGCCTGTTTTGCCTCAAAGATTACTTCATTTTTCAAAGAATGGGGGGTGGGTGGGTGGGGCTGGGAGAAGTTCAGGAAAGTTCAACCCATTGGTATAATCTTTGTTTTCCTATTTTCATTGTTCATTTTTAAAATAGGCTTTACGTTTAATTTAATAAAGGGTTTGGTTTGACTAGTAAGGATCACTATTTTGGTTTCCAAGAACAGAGTAAAGATTCGTACAAAGAAAATTCACTGTATAAACATCCTGCCCAAGAAAGCAAGGTTTGCCCTGACTCCATCTACAGGATCTGTAAGTACAAGAAATTTGTTCTCTTCAAAGATTTAAAAGCCAAGGCTTTAGGATGAAATTGTAAAGCTGATTGTTTATAGCTTTTACATGAACATGTGGCAAGAAGTTTCACTGAAGTGGTTCTACAATCAGCGTATCTCAGCATGTATGAAATATTTTGAACAAAGAAGTTCCTGTATGACCCCATCTATGTGATCCACGTTGCCACTTTTCACTAATGAAAACAAAACTGATCTGAAATTTGCATGAGTGCGGAGTCTAGGGATAACAGCCTCATGAAATCAAAATGATGCAGGCTGTCTCTGATTTTGCTAAGATAAATTAGAATTTGGGAGGAAGAATCTCATGGAAAATTAACCATAAAAGCAATCATGGTTTCTGAAATTTTAAGAACTCCTGCTTTTCCTAGGAGATATTTTCTAAGTCAAAGACCTTCACTTCTGTTTATTATCAATGGAAAGTAGTGGTTCAAGAGCCAGCAAACAGCTCAGATTAAATATAAGCCTGAAGGAATCTTGATGTTGTCTCTCAAGTATTGTAACTTTCACAAGGAGAGCTTTTTCCAGGTTAATGTGTCTATAAATCAAAACTGTACTGATCCACAGATCTACAAATAAGATGCTGCTGGAGACATCTTGCAGGTCATTCACTTACACTTGGATGGCATGCTAGATAGCTACCATTAGAAGCTTTTCAGCAGAAAAGATATCATTTGCAATGTTTCTGCTTACCAAACCCAAACTGGTTTAGCTCCAAGCCCTGTTGGTAGAGCAGCAATTGAAAAATCAAGGACAAATGGTAAAAATGCAGTAGTTCCGATAATGAAGTTCAGACATAAAAAAGAGCGGTCCTATGGAAGAAAAAGTAGTGTGATGAATCACTCCTTTGTTCAAATCATCTCTTTAATACTAAGAAGAATAAAAATGTTTGAATAAAAAATGCTTAAATTGTTTCATTCTCAGCAATGTTTTCTCTTTTACACTGTAAACCATCCATAGTCCTTTGTAGCCACATACAGTATGCAACAGGGCAATTTGGAAAAGATTCATCTATCAAGTTTAACAACTTTCTTTTGTAATTTCAGAGAGGTTTATTGCTTATTCATGTGGAAGTGAGTACACCCAACTTGTTTTGCCTGGTTTTGCTAATTCTGCTGGTTTGCAAGGCTGTTCTGGTAACTGCAAATGGCTTCTCAAGCGACATTTGCTGACATTCAGTGGTGTATATTTATCAGTATTCTTCACCTCACTTCTATATGTGTAATCTATTTGATTTTGTTCTTCATAGCAACCTCTTTTTCACTGTCCATGCCCTGAAAATGATAAATGGCAAAATGGCATATTTCCCTAGCTGCACTAAAATGTCACTGTGAAAAATCTTTAATGGACTAAGTGTAGCTTTTCAGGTTATAACTTGTCAAGTTACAGAGAAATTCTAGAGTTTCCCCTTAATCCACTATTCTTTGGAACCACACCACTGCAGGCAGAGACTAATTACAAGTTACACCAGTCAGAGCAGGACAAAAAGAAATGAAGCAGAAACCATTTGATCAAGACTCCTTTTATACTTACTTTCTGTGCTTGTGCTGCATTACCTGATTTCCTCTGTTTAGGCTAATGCTGGGTATGCCTTATTGTTTGTGTACAAATATGCATGTTTGCTGAGGCCTATGGTGTCTTAAAGACTTTGCTTATCACTGTAGCACTAAATATATTTACACTACTCCTACATCTGAGGGTGTCAAGAGAAACCCTCCATGCTGGCCAAATGATGATACACTTTAAGAAAGGGCCTCTGATGATACCTGTGATTAAAATGAACAGTAACTGAAAATGGAAGGGTGAGAGGAAATAGCATTACTACCCTTTTTTAGATCAAGTACCAAAATAGGGTAAGAATGAATGACCTAGTCTTTAACACAATGCCAGAATTATAATATACCTGCCCAGGATTCAAGGCTCTAGAAGACTATCCTGCTTTCATGTTTCTGTTTCTTTTTTTAGTTGTTCAAAATAATCTTTTTGGACATAATGCTCAAGCCCAAATCTGACTGCAGATGGTACTTCGGAATCACTTTTCCTTATTTTCTCCATCTTTGCAATGACTACTTAGAAGAAGTATCTTGGATCCATGGAACAAGAGCACATTAAAAATAAACTGATTTCCTTTTTCTATGATCCTAAAGCATCATCCTCAGATTTTCCCTCATGTAAGAATTAGAGAGCACAAAGGAATAAAACGTTATAACCAACAAGAACACAAATTTTGAAGTGAATGGTGAATAGTGCATTCTATCTGACACAGTGTAAATTTGAGGGACATCTCCACTTGAGTTCTTTCTGTGAAGCAGGAAGTAGCTGAAATTATTTTTATGTGATTTTTCTGCACTTGTGTGTAAGTGGCATTTTTTTTATCAGTGAGGACAAGAAGTCATAGATCTTGAAGCGCCATGTAGCATAAAATACTTACTTGAGTTCTTATCAAGAGCCAGGGTTCAAGTGCTTTAGGGTAGAATCTGCTTTCCTCTTCTCCCATTCTCCATACCAGCTTCCACTTTATTACAAATATGGTATTACAAAGCCTGTGCACTCTTAACAACCGTACCAGTTCCACGGGGCTCACATTTCACCCTTAAGATGTAAGTGTTCAGGTACTCTGTGATGACTTCCTGCAAGGATGTGACTTTAAATGACTATGCCTACAAAATATACTGTGGAAAACTACTTTTCTGACTAAACTTAAAATCGCGTCAATCTTAGGAAAAAAGTTTGTTGTGAATTCATCAGCTTTCCCAGTAAACATTTTCAGTGCTTATTTGCTGTGTAGGCATAGATCACCTAGTAGTCTGCATTGGATCAGAGTTCAGATCTCATTTTTTTTCTGAGGCAAAGTTACAGGGAAAAGAAACCTATTCTACTAGAATAGTCAATACCCATAGCAGGAGGCAGGTTTTTGTATACTAAAGAGGATTTGTGTCTGCAAGTTTTTTTTCCCCTTGGTTAAAACAAGCAATCTAAGAGGAAATACTCCCCCTTCTTGCAATTATCTTCAGACCATACTACTACAACAGCAGTATGACCACAATTTGTCATGCAGGTGTGACCAAAATAAACTTATAATTATTTTGAGATTAATTCTTATCAGGCTTTCAGGCCTTTGCACTGCTCTTTATCTGCAGTTGATGCTCCCCTGGAAGGCAGAGGAGGCTCTAATCTTAGACATACAACTTTATAGGCTTTCCCATCATGCTGTCTCCAGAGGAGATACTTTTCTCTAGGTCAGTCTGCAGCCCTTAAAAGTTTACCTTGAGTTGAGTTTACTGTTGAGTTCTGTTACCACTACACCTGAGTATCTGAGGAACTCTAAAGAGCCTTGGGGTCCTCTATTGCTTTCAAGATGCTTTCTCCCCACAAAGAGGAGTGTAAATTCAGCCACTGACCAGGATTAGAACACAGCTCTGAGAGTTTAGCTTGTCATGCCCTGGAGCTTTCAGAAAGGTAGCTGTCGGCTTCATGGGTGCAAGGTGAGCACAACCTGCACTTTTTTTCAGATACATTCACTAACAACTCTCTGGGTCTGAGGAAGTAAATCAGCATTGAGCCTTTGTGAAGAAGTTACCAGTCTGGCACCTATCTTGTACCATGGCACTACAAGGACTTGAGCTTTTCTCATCTATTTATTTAGTTTGACTGTTTATCGCCTTTCAAATACAACTGTCTTCTCAGTGCTCAAATGCCACAGGGGATGGTTTGGTTTTGTGAAAAGACAAGGAAAACATGGAAAGAAAGCAGCTTCCGTGAAGGTTTATTTATAAGATTGTTGCTTGTGGCTTGTTTCTCATGGAGGACATAGTTTATCCCATGATTTGACATATATGAAGATACAATCCCTGCTCTTCGGAGCATTCAAAAGAGAAGATGTACTCAGAGACCTAATGCTCAGGTTGCAAGCTGAGATTATCAACTGCTTCAGATTATGCATATCTAACATCACTGGGACAAAACTGAATATTGTGTTATTATCCTTTTTATCAAGCTTTTTATTCTTGCGTGTATGTACAATATGTCACTTGAAAAACAAAACACTGCAATAAAAACTCCATATTTTTTTCCTGTTGTTGTGGTCTACCTGACAATAAATTTGAGTACTTCTTTCTAAAATATTTTAGAAAATGTCAAAGTTGTGATTGGAAAAGAAAGATTCAGTTTGGCCTTTTTGAGAGCACTTGGCTGGTGCCTAATTTTAGGCTGTTTTGGTGGGAACAGAGCTAAACCACAGTCCAGAGCAGTTTCAGATGTAAGCATGGGTAGATTTCCTGGTGAACATTTAAGTGTTGCAGCCCCTTTTCTGAGTCCTCACTAGATTACAGACTAAATTATGTCCAGGTCTCTGCTCTGCTCCCAACACACATTATAGGTGCAATCATTTCTGTTTAAATCCCTTTGTGGCTCTGGGCCTGAGTGTTTTTGAAAATCCCACCCACATGGGACACCCGTAGGTCAAATGAGAAATTGCATAAGCTATTAACTAAAGCTATAGCTTATAAAAAGTTACCCACAAGAAAGGTAACAGGTTAGTGCTGCTCCAGGGCATCCTTAAATCACACTTCAGCAAGTTATAAAGTTGTCTTTGGAGAGCAATCATACCAAATTGTCAGCCCTGCAAGGATAGATTTATGTGTCTCTGATATGTCAGTTGTCACCTTTGCCACTTCATTGAGGCTATGATATTTCAGCAAGAGGTAACCACCACTGTTCCCCTGCCTGAGAATCCACAGAACTTTACTCTGTAAACATTGTTTCCCCTCAGTATTTCCCTGTCACAGGGCTGCATCTCTGAATTCATCTATGTGTTTGCTTAACTCTTGTTCACAGGTCAGCGCTTGTCTCAAATTGTTCTCTTTTTAATCTCAATTTATGTAGCAGAAGATTCACAGGCAAATCTTTTGCCCGCAAAAGACTGCATATTTCATTGTTTTTTTACTAGTCATGTCATTTAAAAGGAGACAATTGTTTTTGTGTCTGAGGAAGTAATATAGGTCATTATCCTGCACTGGAAAAAGTTACAGTCTTGTTTGAGAAGGAGCCTAATCCAATGGTTTTGTTAGTAATCTGTGCTGTCAAAGCAATATTTTGGTTGATTTTTCTTCGAAGGTTTAACCAATTTCTCTATATATTCTCCTGCAATATTGTTCTGCAAGTTGGAAAAATTATTTGTTCTGACTGAGTCTAAAGTGAACACTCAGAGAATGGAAACTCATGGAGTGAGCATAAGCAAAATTAACTCTCAGAGAGGCCTTAATTTTCCTGAAAGATGAGCACAGCGTCAATGCCAGGCAGCAGACTGTCTTAATTTCCACTGCACTGAAGTCTGAACAAACTCTCATCCCAGGTTCCCAGCCGTGTGCACAGAATTACTATTTGGTAGACAGAGGCTACACAGAGAATAGTGTATGATCCAGTACAAATCTTCATTCTAAGTGGTAGTCTTTACTTTAGTGTAAAATGCCCCCTGGAGACACGTTTACAGAGTTACCATTTCAGCAAACGCTATTTTGCATATATTTTGGAGATGTCACACAGGTAGTACAATCATAGTCAGCTGCAAAGTGACCGGGTGAAATGAGTATGACTCAGCTGCTCTCTGGGTTAGAAACGCAGGCCATTTCAGACTGACAATTAGAAAGAGAAGCTGAAGTGAGGCTAAGAAGGGGAGAAAATACATTTTCCCCACAGCACATTTGTTATTGCTGTACTGTTTTACACAGTTAGCATTTTGTGCTGGTATATAGTTCATAGCCACAAATATTTATAAAAACAGTATTTAAAGTGTTTCTCTCATCAGAGTGTTCAGAAATACTGATGGAATTAATACTTAGAAGCTACTAAGGAAATGTTCTAAAAGTTGTTATGGTATCACTTTTGGAAATTCTTTTCTCTCATTATAGCACACCAAAACTTACTTTTTGCCCTAATTCCATGTTTTAATTTTCTCTTGTCTCCATTGAACTTTGCTACTATTCCCTTTGGTTTACTCATCTGATTATTTCCTTTTCTAACACTGTCTACTGCTGTCTCCTTCCTCATGCTGGGGACAACTTGTTTTTACTAATCACCAAAAGGCTTTGATTCCCCTTTGGAATTATTTTTGAAAATAACTTGTCTTTCTTTTTGTCAGTAACTATCCTGAAATGTTTGGCCATGAGTTATTCTGAAGTTGTTTGTCTCCTATAGACTGTAAGTATTTTACAAGATAAAACATATCTGATCTCACTGTTAACAGTGTGCAAAGTTCAGAGCAGAACTACCTGAGACTGAATAAACACCCATGAAACTTTCCAGAATTTCATTGATGTTCCAGGTCTCTCTTGTAGCAAACCCAAGTGCTTTAGTTTTATACAAACAAATAAATACAACAAAAGAGATGTAGAGCGTGCGATCTCTCCTAGTATACTCAGGTTCAAATTCCTCACCTGCTGTCTCTCTAACTACGAATGACTGTGCCAATTCACTCACAGTCTGATAGTTATCCTTGGGCAAGGTACACTCCACAGTTCCTGCCAGAGATGATCTACTTCCTATGAAAAGATATTCTTCAGAATCATTATCTGAATTTATATCCTCACGTATTGGGTGAGATCCCCAGAACTGTGCTGTAGAACTGCACTGAAATTGAGCTGTTCTTTCTGAGGAAAATTTATTTCATTGAAAATTTCCCTATCAGCTCTAATATGGAAGCCCCAGCTGAGCTCCCACTGTAAGACACATATCATAAGAGACAGATCTTGCTGTGAAGTACTGACAGGTTGGAGAGATGGAGGCTGAGAGAAAAAACACAATGGAAAGGTGAAATGGCTTCCTTATAATCATACAATGAGTCAGTGGCAGTTTTAGGTCTTCCTAGCGCTGACCACAGTCCCTGTTACCTTTCACAATCCAAGTTTGCAGACAGGCTATGCTTTTCCCTGACTGTCTTCTCATTAACTAGATTATTCTTACATGTAGATTAATGCATGAGTGCACAAGTTCAGCAGTTTTTAACCTTACTGCTTACAGAGGCGTCACGTACGTATATAGCACCATCAAAAACTTCGAGGTAAGAGGTAACAAGGATGTCATGGTAAAATACTAAAAAGGCAGACCCTGGTGCACCAGAGCAGGCAAAGGGAAAAGGGAAATCAAATATTTTTTCAAACTAAAGTGTGTCAGCTGCTCTGAGCAAAGTAAGAACTACCACTCGTGTTTCACAGTTCAGAAAATCTGGTATAAATTGATGCATCTGAGCCTGTACAGGTTATTAAACCAATGTCATGGTTAGAATGTGATGCCTTAAACTTTTTCTTTCAAAAGCTTCCCCATGTCCCTAAGACTTTTTGAGGATTTTAATTCTAAGAACATTTTTTTCCCTCTTGCCTTCCACTGATTAGTGGGAGCAGATTAGAGACAACTTGTGTTTTATAAATAGCATAACAGTGTATTTCATAGATTTTTTCAATTTCTGAAATTAAAATTTCTCTTTAGAGACAGCTGCTCCATGTCCATGAGGAAAAGGATGCTTATGGAAAGGCTGTAATTCAAGATTTTAATTTACAGCTTTTGTGGGAATATAATTTTGCTTTTGCAAAAATATCTGTCTCCATTGTTTTAAAACAGCAAAGATACTTAAATAAGGCTTTACATTTTATTACCCCAAAACACATTTAATTTAGTTAGACTAGATCATGTCAGTATGTTAATAAAATAGTTGTTATTCCAAACATGCTTGGTGAACTTGAATAGCAAAGTGAAGTTTATGTATTTAATCAAATCTATTCAGTAATTCTAGTGGAAGATGCAGAAGTGTTTTCCATCAATATTTCCTTGACTTTTGAAATGAATATACATTGCCCAAGTTCTCATTCTTATGGATCCATTTTCTCTTCATATCCATGCAATTGAACTTTGCATGAATATTTAAAAAGACTGAAAAGGAAAAAAACTCCACAAGGTGACATGGACAACTCTTCTTGCTGGGAGTGCTTTTACGGAGAACTGATCAGGAGGAAAAATCTTGCAGCTTTTCAAGCCACAAGTTTTAAGGTGAGCCATGAGGCTAACTGTGGTTTCTGAAACGATATAATATTTTTTATCAGGAATATTTGGATATATTATAAAAAAGGCTGCCATTTCTCACTTTTGCCTCTTTTGCAACACTTTTGCCTTCTTTCTGCATGACATTTTGATTTAAATTTTGTCTAGTCTCTTCAGAGAATTTCAAAAGGAAAAAAAAAAACAGCTAAAAATGATTTACGAAAGGCATCTCCATAGTGCTATGTGGTTTGAAAACTAGACGGGGAACTGTGTGGTGACAGCTGTCTGTGGACTGATATTGCACAGGCATGGAAAAGCAGCAGGATAGCATGGAGCTTTGGGGAGCAGTGGAGATGCTGAGGGGACACTTGAAAAGACATCCCAGGAGTGAGATATGAAATGAGATGAGCTGAAGAAAAAACATCCGGAGGACACAGTAGCAGAACAGGCAATTGCAAAGAGTTTGTAAGACCAAGGTGGGAGTTAAGGGATCCTGTGAGGCTGCCTGCTGTTGTTAACTTGACTACATCTCTGGATAACATTCTGGGAAGAAGTCTGAAGGGAGTTTGCAGAACGTGGTTTGTAATCTTTCAATATATTTATCACTAAACTCTGTACAATTTCTTCAAGAAACTTTCTCCAGTAGTTACTGCTAAGGCACCTGACCAGAACTGAACAATGGGCCTTTGGTGGGTAGTGTGGCTGGCAGAGAGGAGGTGAATGCAGTGTCCCAGAGTTCAAATGTGTTTGCAGTTTATATCAGGAGTAACCCTGAACCCTTCCACCCCTTGAAAGCTATTCTGTCCCCAGGGAACATGAATAAGAGTGGAGTCCAAGAGGCAGGCTTGAAGGATTACTTCAGGAAGAAAGATGTAAATATGAATACTCTTAGTGGCTGACAGTTTTTAAAGCTTTTTCTAAACAGATGTTTTTATTAATGCTAATAGTAGAAAAACAAGTAGAAAAGCAAACAAAGTCACCCAACAGTCACAGTGTTGTTTGATATTTCCTCACGCTATCTTAGTTGGAAATCTCATTTGAGATAAGACATTTTTATTCTCACTGGTGTGGCTCCTGTTCAGTTGTTATAGAAATAAGGATATGATGATTTTACTGTTAGCAGATCTCCTGTGCAAAATATAATCTAACATCTGAACCTGCTGTAGAACTCCTGAATGTTGTTCTTAGTATGACATATTGGGCATCAAATAAGATTATTTAATATGGAAATTCATCCTTCTCAATTAATTAATTTATTTACCCTGCCATGTATTCTGAGCCTCTTGTGTAGCTTTGCTCTGTAAACTCTTGGGGGGAAAGTGGCAGCTGGACAAAATCCATTCTTTCATCCAACCAGCAAAGAAACAGTATAGAGCCAGAGGTGGTAGTTCTTACGCTGTAAATCTACATCAATTCAACTAAGACCAAGCACTTGTGAATAATAAATTCACACTTATGTAGCTAAGAGTAGGAATAAGCCTTTCTATTTGAACCCTTTGGAGTCTGAACTGGAATTTCAAAAGGAAAAAAAAAAACTTTAAACTTTTCACTGACCTTTAAGCAGCACTTTGGATTATACCTGCCCTCGGTAATCTGAAGCTACTTGCGAACATAACTGGCATTCCTGCTTTTTTAAGTATACCCCATATACAACATATAACGGGTTAAGAATTCAAAAGTTTGGTTCCTGTTCATCATGTCTTTATCAACTTTAAAGTGATATTCATCTTTGCTAACAAATTTGATAGTTAGCAGCAACACAAGCAGTGCTTTCTGTCAAGTGCATTACTTAGGTGATGGCCTGATGTATATCTAAACCCTTGAAGGTGCAAGCCCAGGCATCAATCAAGACACTGGATTTTGCAAAAGTCCTATATTAATGTAGAGCTTTAAGACGACCAGACATTTTAGTACCACTTTCCAGTACAGATGGACCAACACTTAATTAGACCATTCTTTTTTTTCTTCTTCAGCTTTTCTTTCTTTCATTCTCTTCACAGCATTGCTTTGCATGTGCATTTTCTTCAAATACCCTCCCTATACATATCTTTGGTGTATTAAGTCCAAATTACAGGTGCAAATGACTTAACATGAACTAAGAATTTCTCTTGGACAACATTTCACTTCTACTCAAAAGACTTTAGTTAATGCTAGAAATATCTACTTGGTATAAATAGTCTAAAATTGATGATTGGCACTTCCCTTTTTAGTTCACATTGTGATTGCAAAATGTCCCATTCACAAGAAAATTTGTCTTCTAAGTATTTCTATCCTGACTGAAAAAACGGCACGGGCAGGGCACAAAATTATGAGAGGATATATAAGTTTAAAAACTAACTGCCATGCTCTACTCTCATCATTCAGATCAAGAATTTTCCTACTGGAGTGTTAACAGCAACATAGAGAGACACTCATGTGCCTT
Source organism: Urocolius indicus (assembly GCA_013401255.1). Taxonomy (NCBI): domain Eukaryota; kingdom Metazoa; phylum Chordata; class Aves; order Coliiformes; family Coliidae; genus Urocolius; species Urocolius indicus. Next base: position 293,199 of record WBNH01008471.1, on the reverse strand, counting down.
CCCTTACGTTTCCTTTGAGAGAAATGCTGGGCTTAGAAATAGGCAAAACTTCCAATTAATAATTTTACACTGAAACATGAAATTCTGAAAATTACTGACACAACCTAGCACAGCAGAAACAGTCAGGCTGAGTCAATGTGAGAAACACCATTGCAGCTCAAGAAAATGAAATGTCTGCGATTTGTTTCCCTGCATCATTTTGCCAGGACCTGACATTGATTCTCATAGGCTTTTAAAGAAATAAGTTCATAAGTGGAGAGTAGATACTGCAAGCTCTTGTTATGTAGCTCGTGAAAAGCATTTGTATTTTATGAAGGATATTTACTTATTGAACAATTTGGAAAGTGCTGCACTTTTTTTTTTTTCTTTCTTTTTTAACATCTCCTTATTTCTTGCTGTCCTATTTTGGAGAATGACTAAATTTCTGGAGAGGGGTCAGATCTGTAAAAACTATCAGTTGTTATGACAGAGTATTCAGTAAATAAATGAATTATTGTGCTAAAATCCTGTATTGAATATTCCTGTGCCACTGCTTTGGTTAAGTATCAAGAACACAAGCATTTAACAATGTTACTTTAAATTCAAAATGCCTTGAAAGGACTGAGGCTGAATTGAGAATAACACATTTGGTTTGTGCTACATGTCACTTTTTGGGATGTTTTGGTGAACCACATTTAGAAAGTACTTTCCTGTGACTGAAAAGATTAAAATAGATTTATCTATAACTTACGATAGAGACAGTCCAGTTCTTGGTTAATTTGTTCTCTGCATCACAGTAAGCACCAGCTGACATGCTCACTCGTGTATCAGGGTAGAGGCCAACTGCTTAAGGCTAAACTATTACTCGTGTGAGCAATCTTATTAGCTGCAAGGGACTATAGGCATGGATAAATTGTGGAATGGTCAGAAATGAGAAAATAACCTAACTTCTTTCTCATTTCTAATGATGATCTGTGTGGCTATTTTAGACAGACCTCTTGTGTGATTGTACTAACATCCTCAAAGCCTCCATTCTTTTACCTTCTCTCAAGGATACCAAAATCATACCATCTTTTCAATATATATTCAGATAGGCACAGTAAGAAAAGTACTGAATACATGCTGAAATCCATTTGATAATCTGTCCTCTTCATTTTCAAAATACAGGCACCAAAATAACAATATAAGGATACATGGGAAAATACTTTTCTCTGTATATGGCACCAAAAAGTCCTCAAGAAATTCAGTATAAATTAGTACCACAGAACAATGTTCTGTACCACAGAACAATGTTCAATGCAAGTATGTGCATAATGGAAAATGTATAACAGATATTTAGCATTACATCTACTTTTGTTAAGTAATTAATTACAACTTTTAAGTATTACATTTTAGTATTAAATGTAGGAATTTTTTCTTTAAAATATTTTAATCCAAATAGGCAAATGCTACCACTGAGTTATGATCAAGTTTGCTACGGTTGTTTGTGAGACTTGCAGATATCTGAGAATGGCAGTGATTGGTTTACTAGCAAAATGCCACTTTTAAATTTATCCAGGAGGGCAGATTAGACTGCCTGCTAATAGTAACTGTCTCAGAACAATATGATTAGTTCACCGGTTGAGCCATTTCCCTGACAATCTAGGCTGGTCAAATACCAGAAACAAACAAACAAATAATTATAATCTCTTGCAATGCACCTTTTCTTAGTGCATGATGGGAGAATTGCAAAGATAGGGAAGGATAGTGTTAGAGCATCTGTAAAAACATGTTGTTTCTTGCTCCATGACCCATTAGATGTAATAAGAATGTGGCAGAGAGAAGGAATTTGGCTGTTGTGGTTACAAAATTCAGAACCTGGTTCTATAGCCTGATGATGACATGAACTTCTGTTGTCACTTGCTTATGTATTCACCCTCCTAATTAATAATTATGGATGGATTAATGTTACAGGAAGTTGCACCCTATCTGAAAAGAAAATGAGTACTGACACGTCAAGGATACAGCTAAAACGTGTTTTGATTTCTTTCTCCTCAGTGCTGGATCTCACTGTGGATCTATTATCATTTTAGCTTCATCAGATGAAACAGTAAGATAGTCAAAAGCAGGTTGTCCTTCCCACAGCATCCTGGGACTGGTAACAGCTGCACAAGATGACTGACAAGAGATAAGGTTAGAAATGCACCAAGGCAACCTCAGCACAAGCTAACTGTTACCAACAATTTCTGCTCAAACTCTTCTACTTTCCATGGATCATTCTCACATTCAGTGGGGAAAAGAGAGCAACAGCAGCCCCACTCTTTAGGTCAGTGGTTAAGATGGGACCCATGTATTTGGAAGCTTCATATGGGAAAAGAAGTTAGAGCCCAAATCACACCCCAAGGAACTTACATGGTACAGGTTGGGTACATCGGGGTGAAGAGCACTGTCATAACATTTTGTCAGAAAAACGACACTTCAGCACTATTATGTTGGTCCTGATCTTAGAAGTGTGGTCTGCATATAATGTTTCGGAGGCAGCCCTTTGTATGAGGCAGATATATCCCCTGTGCAGGTCACGGCAGGAAGGAGGTGTTAGGCAAGAAGAGGAGAAGGAAGAGAGCTGCTCTGCTCTGGTAAGCAGATAGTCTTCTCGATCTGAACCGTAGCAAGCATCCTGGGAATATAAAGGTTGAAAATTGAGGAGCTTTAACCTGTTTAAGTCTCTGGTGTCCTTAAGCCTATATGTCCATGCAGAGATGAAGAACACATTTGCTGTACAAAATACAAATACCAATAACGTTGAGGTTTCGTAACTAGTTTCTGCCTTAAATTATACACCTCTGAAAAAGAACAAAAAAAGGGAAAGCAAGCAAAGGTCTCATAGTTTAACATCACTGTAAGACTTGATTTCATCCACTTAGAAATTTTAAACCCCAAGTATATTCCAGGAAAAGGGTTTCAGGAGACAGTCTTCAATACATAAAAAGACACACAAATAAACTTCAAATGTCAAAGTACCAGATCTTAAAGCTTGGAATTTAAAACTGCAAAGTGCACAGAAATAAAACCCTTATGGAGATGCTAAAATGCCTAATTCATTATTATTTAAAAAAAAATATTAAAAAATAATTTCTTAACATTAAAGTGCAATCAAGCACTGAAGAAATTATTTAAACTTTCCATAGGAAAAAAACACACTCTAAAATGCTGCAAGGGTATTGATGGCTATTAAATATTTACTTTTCTCTCTAGCTCACACTAGAAAGAGTAATTTGTATTTGGCAGAAACTGGCTGCAATTACATTAGTCAATCCAAAAGCCCAACTTGCTCATACAAAATGCAAACAAATTAGTTAAAATGGTCTAATTAGCAGACTGTAAAAATGCAAAGCAAGGCTGGCATAAAAATGTGTGCTAGGCAAGTATACTTTTACAAAATAAACAGAAAGGCAAATATGAAATAGTCTAATAAATCCTAACTAAAGGACCACAATGTATACTTGAATATTTTTGAGATTGCACACTTTACAGAAAAGTTTATACGGGCTCTTAAATATTTTCTTGCAACCTATATTCAGTCATGAATACATGATTAATGCCATAGCTGAAGTTCTACTGGGATTTCAGCTCAGCACTGTAGAGCCACGTGAGGCTAGATTATAAATATATTTTGTGTGTGTATACACACAAACATGACTTCTAGTCAAGTTAATCAGAATGCAAGGTAGCTTTGGAGCATGCAAAGACTACAGGATGTGGGTTAAGGAAGGAAGGTCAAGCCATTTCTTTACATGTTGTGTATTTGTTTTTGTTTCTACAGTTATGATAAATAGCTGGAAGCATACGGAAGTGTGAAAGCAGCTAAGGTAAAAGATGATACACTTTGTTCTTATGGGACATGTAAATTATGGGTATTGTCTATAAGGGCTCATCTTCCTGGATAAAAATAATGACTGCAATAACTGTATTATTATTGCCATTGATATATTAAGGAAAAAAATGACTTTAGCATCTCTTGCTTAATAACATTGCTGGAATTTCTTAATCTGTGGGTTTTTAACTCCCTATTTTCCATACTATAGATATAATAGTCCATTATGATTTGTAAGCGATCACATAAAAGAAGCTATTGTGAGGTGATAATCTGAGTTTGTCTCCATGTCTTTCTCACCTCACTACATGTTCTTCTGTCCTTTAAATGTCTAGCTGTCTGTAGCCACGTTCTTCTAGTCAGATGGCAGAACGTGGGTGGCTTTGGCTAAATTAATTAGAGATGCATTGAAGAAACAATAATCATGAACACCCTCCAGCAAAAATATGATGTTATTTGGCACAAAGAGCCTCTGTGTAAAAGCATTGCAGCCACAGAAAGATCATGACTACCTTGAAGAAGAGGTCACCCAACAGAAAACAGTCCTTGGCAAAGGAGAGCAGGGTGGTCACAAGGTGTGGTCGTTATCACCATATCCACTTCTAATACGTAACAGCTGACTCATCCAAGGATTTTCATTAAAATAGTTGATTGCGGCACCTTCACTCTCCCATGCTGTCTCCAGTTCCACAGATTGCCTCATTGTGACAGAAATGTTCAGTATCGCTCTTTCTCTTGTGCAGTATTTATCTGGTAGAAGAATAACTCACTATAACATATCCCTGCTGCTTTAAGTGCCATTGAAGGAGTAAAGTATTTGTGAATGTAAGAACAAAGTCCAGTGGAGACAGATGAAAAACACAGATTCTTCACTGTGAAGATTAAAGAGCAATGTCCTGTTACCTGTTATTTGACTTAATGCTTGACAAATGTAATTGAAAGTGGTAAAAGTAACAAGCCACATCACAGAAATTATCTTTTCTACTTTCTTACCCACCACCACATAATCCCATTCCACTAAATTTTCCATATACTGGGAATTTTGAATCCCATGGTTTCCCTGATGATGATGGGATAAACCAAGGATATTCGACATATGAGGAAGAAAAAAATTGCTGGCATCAAAAAGGGTGGTGAAGACAACCAAAGCTTGAGGTATGAGGAAAGAACTCCCATCATGTGAGGAAGTTTCATCACGTGGGAAAAAATGTCCAGTACAGTATCTCAACACGTGTGTCTTCACAGGTGTCATTGGTGACAGATGAGAGATAGGAGGGCTGCTCCATCTCTGCTATGATCATGATAACACATCTAAGTAGTATGGTTGCTTTGTCTTTGTCATGATGATGTTCATGATCATCTTCAGTCAAGAGAGGGAAGGACAAAATTCAACACAGCTCTCCAAGCTTGTGATTGCGATGCTTCATGTCCTGTGTTTTGCTGTTGTTGCCTCTACAAGTGTCTGCAGCAAGCCTACGTGAGTTAATCACCTTCCTGCCTGGCACACTGGTTTATACATTCTTCTGTATATGGGCTGGCAACTCTGTTAGCCTCTAGTTGCCAACTATTAGGAAAGGCATAGATAGCTGAACTTCTACAGTTTTCCACCTAGAGCTATTCACCTTTTGCCTGCAATTCACCAGAGAGGTAGATAAACCAGAAAGATTATGATTCAGCCTGGTGCATCTCAACGCATTTGGGTAAATCTACCCATCTTATAATGGAGTTCAAAGAATCTGGTTTAACAGCCCAAGAGGAGATGCAGTATATTCTCTCCCACCTAACTCTGCTAGGAATAGCAGTGCAGCGTCTATCCATAAATCGACCTTATATATAAGTGAGCTTTCACAGAAAACTTGGCTCCAACTCTACTTACTCCTGTGGAGAGACTTCCACTAGGTTCAATGACTTTGGCTCACACACAGATTACATCTTATTGCCTCCATTTTTAGTGAAAGAAGGATGAATAGGGCAAAGAGAGAAATGATACACATATGCAGTTATTCCAGCTGTAGTAAGCCTGCATAAAGAGATGTGAGTAGTAAGGAAAATGCTGAGACCCTGTAGGAAAGCTAAGCATTAGAACACATTGGATGGAAAGTGCATAGATGAGAAAGTGAACACAACCCAGGGAAGAAAAGTGATAGAGAGAGAAAATGGAAGCAAAACAAGACTTAAGAACTATATCAAGGAATAATGGAAACAGAAAAGGCAAATGTCAAGGAAGACTAGCTGGATATTTAATTACCTGAATCAGGGTGTGTAGCTGCAATATGACAGTGCAAATCCGGCTTGATTTCATAGATAAACACAGCGTGTTCACCATTGGGAAAAGTATGAAGGAAACAAAGTAGAAAGAATAAATGGTCGGTTTTCTCAAGGAAAGGAAGTTGCTGCTGGAAACCAACAGCAATCTGGGCTGAAATCTGTATTAACACAGAATTACTCAAGATAGAAAAACAAAAACTTATGTGAAGAATTAAAAAAACCCTTTTGATACTGAATGTCTAGGTTAATAAAATAGAAGTCAATAAATTCTGTTTCAATAACGACAATGCATGTAGGGAAAACAAATATATCTACGTGGTCATGAGCACTAAATTAGCTATTTCATCTCAAGAAACGCATCTTGGAGAGCCTGATAAAGATATCAGGCCGGTGCTGAGCAGCAACAAAACCAATTAAGAATTATTAGGAAAATACTAGAGAACAATTCAGAACCTATTCTATTGATATATAGCCCGTGGTGTACAGCACCTCATCTCAAAAATGATATGGGAAAACCTAGAAAAAATGCACTGAAAGGCAGAAAGAACAGTTAGCTGCATTGGATAGCTTCTGCAAGAGAGTTGTTTAAATAGAATAACACTTCTGTGTGGAAAACAAATGACCAAGGGCTAATACAGAGTGTTATTTCTTTAGAAGACAAAGATAAAAGATTATTAACTGTCTATCACAACACGAGTGATAAGCGGTACACAAGAAATTACTGAGTAACAAGCCAAATGTAGGAGAGTATTTTTTCACAGACTGAAGTGTGAGACTCCTTGCCACAAGATGTGGCAAAGGCTTAAAGATGAGTAGATTCAGAAAAGACTCGGTAAATTTGGAGACTGCCAAAGCTGTTTAATGCAGCATTCAGATGCTGTTATCTGGGTGTATAATAGCAAGTGATGAACCACTGTATAGTTGTTCTGGTTTTCTGGGGGCAGAATATTGGGAATTTGTTTGTTATTGGTTTTGTGGGTTTTTTTTGTCTGTTTGTTTGTTTGATCCAATCTGAATAGTTTTTTCAATAGTCTGTGAGATACAAACTAGAAGAGAAAGTACAGTACTTTTGTCTTCACAGGAGATACAGTGTAGGTTTAAGGGATTTGAGCTAAGCAGAATGCTGTGGAGGAAAAAGCTTGGTTCATTTTATTCCTGAAGAGAAGGCAGCTTCCTTAACCTTCATCTCTGATGTAGCTTGGGGAACCTGCTGTACCAGGCCAGCCTCACATGATTTCATGCCCTACTTTCACAAGTTCTCTTTCCTTTGTTGTTTTCATTAACATTATGCTACTTAGAAAAAAAAGTTAAATGTAAAATTACACACACATTTACAGGATGGTTAAATAAATTCTTGTTCCCCAACTTCAAAACATAAGATTTTTTTCCTTTGCTACTGTGTGGATCAAGTAGATCTAGAGTCTGTGAAGTGAGCATAATTTATTCCAGACTCATGCTGGAATAATTTATGTTCTTGAGCCGTTGCAGATGCACAGTCACTAGAGAGCTGTCTGCCTACAGGAGTTTTTACACATATTTTGTCTAAATCAATGCTCCAAATGCAACATCAAAAATGCAGTGAGTTTGTGTGGATTTGTAGCACTCCCTGGAGGACTCTATGTCTAAAAACCAATCAGCATCTCACAGTTCTCAGTAAGTGAAGATTTTAATAATTTTTGATGCATGCAATATTGACTGGATTTCTCATTTTAATTTCAGTATCATTTCACAGATAATAAGTAATTGGAGATTGACTTCTTGCAAGTGAATGATAAAAGTGAAAGTTAGTCTTTCTATCTGTAGCTGCTGTTGTTTATTCATTATAAACCAACACAGCAAAACAGAATATTCATTTATAAACAAGATCTATTTAATATTGATTGAAAACTGCAGAAAGATCTTGATATTTTATGATGAAAACAAGAAAGAAGAAGACATAGGATATATTTTAAATTATTACTATATATATGTTTTTTACATTTATGCACTTGGTATCGTTGTCACTGGTTCACATGAAATTATTAATTCTTTATAATACTCATTGTTTACATTCTAAAACCCATGTGGAGATTAACATTCCTAATTATTATTCTGAAGTTGGTTCGTATAAAGAATTGATTGAATATGGACTCAAGATCTCAAATTTACTTTTTAATCAGCAAGATGTGTTTCTGGAATGAAGTGACTATGAAATGTTTCTGAAAGGTTGTTTAGAATCCATCACTGCAGATGCAGAACTGCAAACATACTGATGGCGTGTGTGGCCAGTGTTTGCAGAGATATATGAATAATAAATAATCTAGATAAATAACCATAGTTAGAGCTATGCAAACAAGAGTGCAAATAAATCAAGGCCTCCTGCTCATGCATAGATACCAAACACAGCACTTCTGCATGTTATTTCTTTATTTTGTTTGTATAAGAGTCAGAGGACACAAATTAAAACAACCAAACATTTTAAAGTTAGTAAGAAGGGTTTTGGAGAAAGATCACAAAGTGGATCAAACACTTTATCAGTGATGTGGTACTCAGTCACCAAGGGCAAGCAAGTTGCATCTTGCATACATACACTGCCATGCAGACCACAACAATTCAAACAATTCAGTTCTGCAGCTGGCATAAAGCAGCAGCATAGTTCAAACAGAAGATTGTATAGGACTATTTACATGTGATGTTAGAAGTAAAGTTGATTCAAGATCAAAAGTGAAAAGGTTTATGTTGATTTATTTTTTTGCCCATGGGAATTAAGTAAAAGCCATTCTTTAAAGTTGGTATTGTTTGTTGCATAAGAAGGAGAAGAAGACAAGTATTATGCTCATCATTTGTCTCCGTGATTGGCTATGTAAGTAGCACTTTATATGAAAAGAGGAAATACAGGCATTATGTCAAATGTCTGCTTCCTTGTGTTCTGCTGTCCAGTATTACTACTGGTTCTATGCTAACGGACTAGTTCTGAAATGGTTATTTCACTATCTGAATAAGTGAAATGTACTTTAAAAAGAATTCTTTATCTTATTTTTAGGAATTTCTGTTATATAAACCTCTCAAGTTGTGTATCTTGTTTATGTTTAAATGTACCAACCTCTTCCATCTTGAGGCTCTTTACATCCCCCCAAATATCAAGATGTGTGCAGTATGAATTGAACACAGATAGTTTATCATAAAAGCAGTAACATTCTGTCCCCTACTCTGTAGAGTAGACTCTCCACACAGTGTTTTATACTTTGGTGCAGAGAACAAACTTTAGGGAATTCTTGTATACAATCTGGGCAAAGGAAGTTAAAGATTTAACCTCCTGGAGGTAGATGGGACATTGCCTGCAGACTTAATAGTGTTAGTATGGCAGATTCCAGGGAAGGAAATTGCCACCAGAGTAAGAGTTACTCCCTCCTTTCCCCCTCTGTTCCCTACCCTTGTAGCTTTTGGTTTACTTCAAGGGACTCAACAATATGCCTGCACAGAGTTCATCAACCAACTGGCCATGCAGCCTCTTCCTCTGCTCAAAGCTTGCACTGCAAATGAGAATAATCAGTAGATATTTTGTATTGTGTTGGAACGCCTGATGTCCTTGATAGGATGTCTGAGGAAGATATGTGTGTCAGGATGCCCACCACAGCTTCTCTTTGCAACTTGCCCTTGAGGACAGTTTTCCCTTTCCTTCTCTCTCTCTCTTTTTTTGTTTTTTTTTTTTTTTTAAATTCTTTCATTGATATGTGCCACCAGCTATGGAGCCTGATAATAAATCGTCTTTCATGTGAATTTGTTTCAGCATCCTTTGTACAATACACTGATTCAAATGTACTTACTCTCTCAGCAAGTTAGAAAAGTTAACCAACACTTCTTTTTACGGGAAACTGAAAGGAAATAGTAAGATTTTTGGCAACTAAGTGGCATTCATCTGTATACAGAAACACATGGATGAAAGACAGTAGGCAGCAGGATGTTACTTGGCTAGGGCAATGAGTCTGGGCCAAGTGATCATGTTGAACACTGAGGTAAAAAAAGCCTTAGCCAAAATTAAGGGCAATGCAGGGTGATTCCGGTGACCAAAAGGTCATTCTTCTGTCAACATTCATGTCTTTCAACCTAGCCCTACAAACTTTGTGACTTTTTGACAGCAGCTTTGCTGCTATTGCAACTCTCAAGGCATACAATACTAGGGTAACCTTCAGCAATGAAAGCAACAGATGTGCCCAAGTTATTTTCTTGACTTAATACAGTTTTCATAATTAGGGATATAGTTATCCAATGACTTCCCAATAGATTAACCCTGTTGCATTGTTTTGGTTTAATCCCAGAGCAACTAAGCACCATGCAGCTGCTCGCTCACCCTCCCAGTGGGATTAGGAGAAGAATAGGAAGGAAAAAACTCATGGATTGAGATAAGAACACTTTAGTAACTAAAATGAAATTGTTATTATTATTAATAGGATATGCATGATTAATAATTTGGCACTGTATATAGTACATTCTAAGAGCTGAAAAGACATATTCTGCCATGTAGTCGCAGATCTGGGGTATCCAGAAATACTTTTCATCACCACAAATAAGAACTGGAAGATTTGAGTCTGAATCATACGTCAATGAAAATTTTCCCACCAACTCCAAGTGGGACAAAATCCTGCGTCAATGACTTATTTTTTTGTAATGTCTTCAAAGTAGTGGAAACATGATGTGCAAGTCCTTGTATTCTATATAGGCTTTAAAATACACAGTTAATAGTCTATTTCTTCTTAGATATAAAAAGAACATTTACACAAGAAATACTATTTTAAGATATTTGAAAAGATATTATATGTCTCTGGGACTTTTAGTCTTTTTTTCAGAAGTAAGTATGACTGTTCAGTGGCTGAAGATGAGGTGTGAAAACAGATACTCTGAGACCTAACAAACATTGGTCCCAAAAGCTACTAAAGACAGTAGATATCTGGACAGATCACGTCCCCTTTGAAGATAATTTTGTAAGCTTCTGTCACTGGAGACTGAGAGACTCTATCCTTCACCTCTCCATTTCTCTTCTCATTCAGGCTGAGAGGAAAAAGCAAACTGTTACAAATTACTGTCAATGAGTAAAAATAAATTTATCACTCCCTAGCTATCTATTTAGTATTCAGGTTAACTCACCAGTTTGAGAGGCAATGATGCAACCTGTAATGTATAATAAAAGTGTGATACACAAATAAATTGTTGGCATCTATTAATTAGCTTGCCTTCCTCACCTGACTGGATTCAGAATTGCAGAAGTTAAAATCCCATGCCGTAGTGCTTTGGCAGACCACTTCTTTTATTTATGGCAGATTTCACACTTGTCTGTCTTATCTCCATTGGTGTAATTCCTGCATGCCCATAACAAGACATCTCAGGCATATCAACAAGACCTGAGTCTATATTTAACAATGAAATAATATTTTTTCAGCTTTGTTCTCATGTAGGAAGTCTAGGTGGTACTTTGCACAATGATTCGTCAATTACAGATTCCTGATGACTTCCACTCCTTGACATGTTTCAGAATCCACTAGCGGCCCCATAGGGAGTTCTTGACACAAGATTCTGTCCAAGCTTTAAATCATAGAATCATAGAAACATAGAATGGTAGGGGTTGAAAGGGACCTTTAGAGATCATCTAGTCCAACTCCCCTGCCAAAGCACGTCCACCTAGATCAGGTCACACAAGAATGTGTCCAGGTGGGTCCTGAAGACCTTCGGGGAAGAAGGCTCCACACCCTCCCTGGGCAGCCTGTGCCAGGGCTCCCTTACTCTCACAGTAAAATAGTTTTTGCTTATATTTAAATGGAACTTTTCGTGTTAAAGCTTCATCCCATTACCCTTAGTCCTGTTGGTAGATACTATAGAATCAGAGCTATGTATCTGAGCCACAAACAAGGTGCGAAGTAGTAATGGAATTATGCATCCCAAAATATGTGTATGGTATCTCTCAGAGACCTGCATCTAATCCTTTCTGGCACCTTACTGTTGTGCTTCATTTTAAGTGAAAGCTTGCATGCTAGAACTGGAGATGGAAATTAATACCAGAAACCTTAGGTTTTGATGCCTTTTAAGTAATGTTTAACTCAGTGTTCTCCCCAAACTAAACTTGCATGAAGCATGATTATGATCTATTATGGCTAAAATAGCTCTTAGGAAATGAAGAATGGTCTGATTACCATCATCCCCAACCAGCTATACTCACTGTTAAGATCAAGTCTCTACCCTGTCTTTCCTCTGCCTCTTTCTTGTGAAATGTTGACCACTGTGCAGTCCACTGAATGTTTTTCACCAAGTATTGTTACCCCAGTTTGACACATCATCAATGGTTGGTCCCTAAGAAATCTTAGAAGCTAGGAGCCACAATGCTGGGGAATCTTCTGCTCTTGAGCATGTCGAAAGAAAACTTTGTATGTGTCTATAAAAAAAGGAGTTAATGGCAAAGACTATTGTGCTGTCTATGTCAAGCTAGACCCCTGAAGCCCTTATTCCATCATTACAGTGTATAATTTATTTCAGAGAAGGTTCTATTGTCATTTATTCATATGCTTGAAAAATATTTCAGAAACACTCAGAAGTTTTCTTTTAACCTGTAAAAACTGTGACCTCCTTCCACAGGAATCACTTTAATACTGGAACTTCAGTGTAAGACCTTGATTGGAATCAGGGAATTTACACAGAACAAAGTAGAAACAACACAGTAGAGAATTAGATCCCTGACTGCATGAAAGTTTACTAGATAGGCCATCACTTCTCTTTTGTAGGTTGAAATTTAGGGATGGAGTAAGACTGGAATAAGAATGAAATAAACCTCTTCTATTTACAATGTATGTATGCATTTTTTATCTGAAAGAGAAAAAAAAAAGAGAAGTTTGGGACTTCTGGTAGTCCCGGTTCTCTGCTCATTCTGTATGTCCTAGATGTGAAAACGCAGAGGTGCAGACTGTCTCCTTTTAAATGGTCACACACAGGAGCATTCACCTTGGACCCCATACAACACTTCATACACCGTGATGTTAGCTGCAATGCAAATTTTTGTCACACTGTTTGTTTCAAGAAGCTCTTGCTTTGTGTATACGGTCATCAACTAAAAAAAACCCCAAAACAACAGCCCAAGATAAACAACATTCCAGTTTTCCCGGTGTCTTTGTGGTTAATACAACAAAATTTTAAGTAACAGCTTCTTTTATCACCCCATGCAGCTTGTTTACATATAATAGCCACCTCTGAGTAGTACATCTGGTTAATGATTATATTTTACATATTGATATTAGTACCTGAAGTGGGAACATCTTTGTGCTTGAATATGATTACCATTTTGAAATCTCATGCACAGGGGAAAAAAACCCAATTCTATAAATTAAACAAGAAGTTCTGAGAACTTATATCCCTCAGTTCACATCCAGATACTAATGCATCTCATTTACTTTGTTGCTATTCCCTTGAGTTATCTATGTCATGCAGACTGGTCTTGCATGTCATGTTAACTATCCACTGAAAAAAGCTAGAAGTGTACTTGTAACAGTGCCCTAAGCTAGCATACAAGGTAGGTAGAAGAACATAAAAAATTCATCACTGTTACATTTCAAGTTGCTGGGATATTTTAATTCCAATAGGACAGAACCCATGTCAGCTAAAGATGGAGCTATAATTAAACTGATATGGCATTCACAATTGCCTCGAAACCTGCTGTAGTTGTCATATGTTTCTTTTCCCCATCTTTAAACTATATGGAAATCAATTATCTCAACAAACCAGCTGTAAGGACTGTATGCCAACCACTTACACTTGAAGTGAATAAATTATTTGAAATTCATTATTGATGTGAACAACTCTCCAAGATTTAAAGCACCAGTCCATTTTCTGTGCTGAGATTCACATGGAATTTTAACAAGTTCAGCACTATCCTCCGTCATAAATTCGTATAGCAAACTGTTATGCAAATAGCTAGAGTTCAGGGACTGGCGAGCTGTGCACAGAAAATTATGCTTCAGATGACAAAGTGCCCGTGAGTTAATGGTTCTTTACATTTAGTGACAAATTTGTTCCTGATTTACCCCAGAGTGACAGACACAGGGTAAAAGGGGGACATCGGAGACTGAAAATACCATTTGTGTGTCAAGGATGTTAGCAACCTGGAGTGGTGATAGGCACTGGTGTCTACAGGATATGAAATTGAGTTGATGTGATGTCATTTTGGCTCTACTGTAACCTGGTTATCTCTTGCCAAGACTTCATGTATGATTAGTCAGCTCGGAGAGGACAGCAAGCCTTATCAGACACACTTCCTGACATTCCTGTCAACTTAAGAAATGTGGTTAAGGAATTTAAGATGAGGTGTCACATCTTCATATCAAATCCCATTGAGTCACCACCTACAAGTTTGAAGACTCCTTCTAAAAATATTAATGAAAAGGAAAAATGAAGTTTGGGTTGGATTTGACCTTGTAATGCATTTTGTGTGCTACATCCCTCTAAGTTAGTGTCTTTAATACGCATACATTTTCTTTGTATACATAGAAAATAATTGTTATGTAGGCTATGGAGAAATAATATTCATTAAAGCTAATGCAAAGGCATGTTCTTAGTTAGCTGACTTCTAGTCTGTAGAATAGGGGAACCTTTTATGTGCCTGAGCAATTTTAGAAGAAACTCCTTGTATAAAAGCCTTACAATCCTGTATATTTAACAAGGACTATATTTGGAGTGGTTAATAGACAGATGAAAATACTAAGCATAACAATATTTTTTCATGTCTTCAAAGGAAAACCTTGTACAATGTAATATTCACACTATATACAGACTCTTTCAAATTTCTTTTCAAAAGCAAGTTAACAGCATGCTATTTTTATGCCATTACATTTGTCCAACTGCACAATTGTATTAATAAAAGCAGTTGCATTCTCTTACTTGCAGTGGGGCTCAAAGTCAAAATACATTGCTAAGCAGAAAAGATTCCTTATATGCTGCAGACCAAAACACTGCATAAACAAAGCACACTAAAGGGTGTCTGTCTATAGACTACCATCTGGAAGACTGAGCATGCTTAAGTACCCAGTTTTTCAGCTATTGCCAAATTATTTTTCCAAGTATTTCAGGGCCTGGTAAGCTCCATAGAGTCTCTCAGGCACTGCTTCACAACCCTCAAAGAGAAGCTTGCACAGTTCCAAGTCTTGACACAATGTACACATTCCTTCAATAACAGTTTGTACAGTTAGCAATTAAAAATATATTTGTATAGAATAGCAGCCCTGGGAAAAATAATTCTATGTGGCACAAACATTCATGACTTCTTCATACAGAGATGATTCTGGCGCTTGTGATGCAGGTCCAGAACACATGTAAACCTTTTAAGCACGTCTGAGAACAGATACAGAACACTGTAACTAGCTGCAAGAGCCCTGTTAAAAGGAACATAAAGGTAGAATTACACAATAATCTTTGCTCTCTCTGCTTGTAAGTAGAGCATCAATAAACTTTTTATACTTTGTCTTGTTTATTTTGTTGATTTCATCTTTCACAAACAATCATTATTTGGTTGAATAGCCACAAAGGTTTTTTGCTCTTCCAGAACCAGTTTTTGATATCTGAGGATGTCCGTTGAATTCTTGCTTCAAATTAAAATGAATTGCTTGTCTAACAGAAACAGGAACACTTTGAACAGAGCAAATGACTTAGACCTTAACTCCACATCTTTTCTCATGACGATGAAATGCTAAAGCAAGAGCATCTGTGACCTGTATGTTCAGATGTCTAAGCCTGTTAAGTTCAGGATTCATGTCCTGTGCTTGCCTTGAAGAGCCACCCAGCAGCCCGAACTTCCCTGCAAGAAATAAAGGGTAAGCTGTAGATGGTTTTGTGCACAGCATGCATAAAGCTGGACACTCTTTTACCAAATTTTCTTGACCATTTTGTAGTAGAGAAAGACAAATATAAAAGAAGAAATGGATGAACACCTCAGTTATCTCAAGATGAATTATGGAAACATTCCATGATTCAGAGAGAAGATATTTACTGGTAGTGTACAACCTAAAACTATGTAAAACTTTATCTAATTCACTATAAAGATTCTTCTGTGGAACCGTAACGTAATTGTATAGATGTCTCAGTCTATAAGCAAGCATGAGAAGAAAGCAATCAATTTATATTTTAAACTAGAGCATCATTTCCAAATTCTTCAAGCTAAATAGGTCCAAGAATACCACTAGGATCTGATTGGGTTGATTTTAACTAAATCCCTACTTTTATTCTGGTGATAGACATCTACCTTTTTAGATGTTGGATATTTGTTTGCTAATATTATCCTTGAAAGTGCTACTCAGCTGCAACCTACCTCTATAGTTCCTTGTCACCTACACTACTAGTATTTCTGTCAAAGAAATGGATGTGCACAAGACCGCTAACTACTAATGCCTTGCAGTCCCACAGACTGGGAAATAAGAGTTTCCTCATTTTTCTTACCAGCAAAACCCTAAGCATGTTTATGCCATCTACAATTGTCAAGAGGCACTATCCTATACATTTCTCAAAACCAGCCACCACTCTAAATATGATTTCCAGGTTTTCATGTATAATGAATTAATTAAACCAAGTAATGATTACCTGGTAAATTATGGTGATCTCTCTTGATGAAATTGTCCCACAGATGGAGAGGGCAAGAGTGTGGGAAGAGAGAGGTTGTTTATGAGAAAGAAAAAATTATATAGGACAGTGATTAACACATTGAAGATGATGAATGTGAGAGATGAAAGTTCATAGCAGTGGAACTTCAGTTCAGGATGAGATTCAGTTCACTTAAATATTAATGCCTAAGCATTCGGTGTCAAGCCTGTGTGTTGCCCAGGATGCCAGATAGGTACCTCCAAAGGGCAAAGCACCTGCTAGAAGAGCAGTTGTCAAAGACCAGAGGAAAGGATTCTGTTCCAGGGATGACAACTGTCCTTTGTCAATGGAGCATGTTGAAAGGTGTCAGGACAAGCTATTGTCCCATTGTTTCTTGCTTTAAAATTTCAGGGGCAATTTTTGTTTGTCAACGTATGGCTTGGGCATATCTTTAGTTCTTAAAGCAAAACCATTCTTAGAATAGAAGTGATATATTTGTTAATATTTTCATTTTTAGAAGTACATTTATGGGATAAAGAAGTAGCTGATGATCAGTGTATAATGCAAGGTGAGTTTGTGGCATTTAGCTGTGCAGGAGAAAACATTAAGAGCTTATATAGACCCTAGTCTTACTATTATTGAGATCAATGAAAGTTTTACTGCTGATGTCAATAAAAAGAAGCTCAAGTCCAGACATAGTATCTGTCAAGTCTTTGCCATTGTCTTAAGGAAAGAGACAATTGCCTTGCAGCGTTTCTGACCTTCCTCTCTTTTTAAAATTTGCCTTTATAACTGAGCATTTTGTTTTCTAATTGACCCCCCCCAAATTGTTCTGAAATAGTTTCCTCTTCTACTATTAGGGCCAATGATTGTTTATTAACTTCATGAAAGCATTGTTTATGTCTTCAAACAGCATTTAAGTTCCAACAAGTAAATAAATAAGCAACATATAAACATATAAATAACAAATAAATAGAACACACCAAACTTGATCGAGTATCAGAGCTTAATTGTAACTAATGTGAAGTATCATGATAAAAAAGTGTTCCTGCTGATAGTCAGAAACTATCAGTCAGTTGACCTCATTTTTATTACACTTGCCTTTCATAATGAGTCAAATATGAATGTTCACACTATATTTCACTGAGATGAGACTAAAAGAAGGTACCAGGAGAGAGGGCCTTCTACATAAGACAGGTAAGAACCAAGCAAGCTGGAGGAAACGAATGGAAACAAATGGTAAGTTTATGGAGACAGGGAGGTAGCAATATGTGGTGGTTTAGCCAGGTGTCCGCCAAGTCATAAAATCACTCCCCCTCCTAAATTGGACAGGAGAGAGAGAGAGAGAAATATAGTGACTGGTTTGTGAGTTAAGGACAGAGAGATTGCTCAGCATTTAGCATCACAGGCAAAACAGACTCAACTTGGGGAGAAAAAGGTTTGACTTATTAAATGAACAATAAGAGCAGGGAGATGAGAAATGAAAACCAAATCTTAAAACACTTTCCCACACCCCTCCCTCTTCCTGGGACTCTCCTTCCTTCTTCCCCAGCAGTGCAGGGGATGAGGGATGGGGGTTGCTCTCAGTTCATTACAAATGGACTTTGCCACTGCTTCTCAGGGGGAGGCCTCCTCACACTTCCCACTGCTACACTGTGGAGTCCTTCCCACGGGAGACAGTCCCTCACCAACTTCTCCAGTGTGGGTCCTTCCCATGGGCTGCAGCTCCTCAAGAACTGCTCCGGCATGGGGCCTCCCATGAGGGCAGCTCCTCACCCCTGCCCCAATGTGGGTCATTCACCGGGAGAACAGTCCTTCAGGTACCAACTGCTCCAGCCTGAGTTCCTCACAGGATCACGAGTGTTGACAGCAAACCTGCTCTGGCATGGGCTCCTCTGTCCCCATGGGCTCCCAGGTCCTGCCAGGAACTTGTTCCAGGGTGAGCTTCCCACAGAGTCACAGCCTCCTTCAGGCATCCACCTGCTCTGGTGTGAGGTTCTCCTTAGGCTGTGAGTGGATCTCTGCTCCTGATGGCCTCCATGGACTGCAGGGGCACAGCTGCCTCACCATGATCTTCACCACAGGTCACAGGGGAGTCTTTCTTTCAGGGCCTAAGCTCCCTCCTCCCCCTGCTTCTCCACTGACATTGGTTTCTGCAGAGATGTTTTCACATTCTCCCTGTTACTGCTGCAGTTTAGCAACTGCCTGACAACTTCTTCTCCTTCTCAAATACGTTATTCACAGAGACGTTACCTCAGTCACTAATTGGCCAGGCCTGGGTCAGCTGCGGGGTCCAGCTTCGAACTGACTGGCATTAGCACTATCAGCTACAGGGGAAGCTTCTGGCAGATCTTTGTTTAAAGAAGCCACCCCTGCAGCTCCCACTGCTACCAAAAAACCTGGCCCAGGCAAAAACACTACACAATTAAACTGTAACTCCAAAATATGCACATAGGATGCATTTGTGCCAAGAAATAGCCACAAAGGATGACTTTCTAAATATATGGCTTTCCCCTTCCTTGAATTATTTTAACAGTCAATCATTCCTTTTGAAAATGGGTGAAGGTGCCACATATCTTTACCTAAGAAGAAAAATAACTTATTACACATTTTCTAGTCATAAGCTGACCTGAAAATCCTTGTAATTAAATAGAGGGCTTTACAGACTCCAATGCCTTTGTCATTCTTTCTCCTGCTCTTTTTTCTGGCAAAGATTAACCAGAGCTCTGGCAAAAGGATGTTTGTCTTTTACAGATGGGAAAAGAAAGAACCTCAGGGTCCTGGCCAGATCTTATTATGCTGTTATCCATTCTGATTCCTGATTTTATTGAACAAGGTCTTTCAAGGGTGTTGCACCAAACCCATCCCCTCTGGGAATGTCTTCGTCATGTGTGTATCTTGTAAAAGACACCATTTTTTCCTAAACACAGGCTAGTTCTGCTATTTTTGCTGGGTCCTTGACAACGTGTCATCTTTGAAATGTCATTGCATTAACCTTTCACTATGTTTGGGGTGCCAGTGTCAACTGCAGGCGCCTCCAGAAGGATGTGCATTTGATTGGCAAAGACAGGATGATTGACACTGGGCTAGTGTTCTGTCAAAGCTCAAGCATATCATTGCATGGCAAAGCTATTCTGCTCAATGCCATCCATTCCCAGTATATATGCCATGTTGGCGCATTTCAACTCACTGTCAAAGACAGACAACAACTGGTATTGGTGATGTAGGGTAAAAAGCAAACCTACCAGCAATCAGTGACAGAAATGGCTATAGTTAGGATAGTTTAAAAAAAAATCCAAAAAATCAGCATTTTAATTCTATCTACCTATCCATCTATCTATCTATTTGTACACACATGCACATTCTCAACTACCCGGTTCTTCAGTTACAAAACTGTAAGCTTTGAATAATAAAAATGTAAGGCCTGATTCTCCAGTCTTTATTTTTCTATCTCAGAAGTAAATGAGCTTTCTTAACTACCAGTCCTGCAGATTAAGTCCAATTATCAGGAACTCTGATTTGGATACCTACAAAGTTTTAAAATGTTCTAGCTTGTCAGTCTTACATGTCACTTTCTACTTTAAAAATGAAGATATGCCTGAGAATAATTAAGGAAATGTTTAAAGAGAAGGATAATTATTCAAGTAATTTGTCCTTTAAAATTAACAATGTGCTCTTATCTATTGGCCTAAAAACTATGTGAAATTTTTGTACTATTTAAAGAAGTCATTCTATCACCTTCTCAAGTGAAAGAGTTCATTTGCATTCACTGATCATCTCGTTACATTCTGCCTGTAGTCCTTCCTGCAATTTTAGCTGGATATGCTATTCTTCTCCACTTACTCTCTTAATGCCTTGGGTGGCAGGCAGTGGCATTAAAAATGTGGTGCTTTTCAGTTGCATCTGACAGCCAGCGAAATAGTGTTTCCTATCTGAATATGTGAATCTAGGATGAAGAAGCTGTGGATTCCAGACTTTGTGCCTTGTAGCTCCATGTATTTTTAGAAGCTGTGAAGTTTTAGAAGCATCCCAGCTTTTGCATTTAGCATGTGAGTCCATTTCCAATTAAAATGTTTATTCTAATTTTAACACTGGCTTTTTTTTTTCCTTCCCTTTACAAAAAAAATGTTTCATGAAACTTTTTATGGGAATATTTTTTATGTTAATATTGATTTCTGGAGAAAATGCTATCTGAAAGCCTTACTGGTAACTAAAATATATACACTTAGGCAAAATACTGTTGTTATCTTTTTGAATCGAGAAAGTTTTGCTGATTTGGAAATGATGCTAGATCTTCCCTGTTCCAGGGATTACTACAGATGAAGATTTTTACTCTGTTACAGAGGGAAACCAACAGCTAAAATCTTGTCTAATTCCTTGCAATGCAACTCTGGTTTTGTACTTTTATTTTATTTTTTTTTTCTTTTCTACTTCTGGATGTCATATGCTCATGTCTCCTGCCACTTCTCAGATACACTTGCTGCCTCCTCTGTTCCCCTACCTTTCTGCTGACTCTCTATTGCACGCTCCTTGTCCATAGACACAACTCTGTAGTATAATCTGCAGTCTAAGTTCCCACTGCTTGACACAACTTTATCAAGCAACAATGAACTACTGCCTCTTCTTCTGCTTTAATTCATCCCTTGTGATCCAATATGCAGCTGTTTATGATCTGTTTAATCTCACAGAACTATTTTTGATAAACTGATGAGACTTCCCCATCACTGGCCTCCACACGTCCTTGGAGAACTTCAGATATTCTCACCACCACAAAGTCACATGTCTCTTTGTTTTTATAGTGTTATAATTCATTGGTTCTTTCCTTAAGCTGTCCTTTAGTACAAACTTTTCCCCTTAGCTATCTCTGTAATAAACCCTACTTCAGTGGCAATGGCTCAGAAATTCTCTCTGATAGTTACCATCCAATCTTATCTCCACCCATTGAATTCAGGTCTCTTAGTCTGTTTCCAACAGAAATGAAGCCGCTCATCTATGCTTAAACATTTTTGACCACTTCCACACTATTTGCTCCACCATTTTGGCTGACTTTGAGACTTAAAATTTGAGGATCATCTTTAACTTCTCTCCAATCACACATCCAAGCTGTGTTACAATTCTGCCACATATGTGTCCAGATTATATCTAAAATGTCTCTGTTTCTGACCAAACCTCGCATCAAAACTGAATCATCACTTGCTTTGTCACCCTCTGCAGTCTCCTTCTCTTTAGTTCCCCTGACATTCAAATTACTGCTTCTGTATTGCAAAGTGTCATGTTTTAACCTCAGTCAGCAACTAAGCACCATGCAGCCATTCTCTGATTCCCCTCATGGTGGGACAGGAGAGAGAATTTGAAGGGTAAAAGTGAGATAACTTTTGAGTTGAGATAAAGAGTTTAACAGGTAAAGCAAAAGCCACATGCACAAGCAAAGCAAAACAAGCAATTCATTCCTCACTTTCCATTGTCTAACATGTTTATCCAACTCCAGGACAACAAGGCTCCATCATATGGAACAGTTACTTGGGAACGTAAATGTCATCACTCCAAATGTGCCCATGTTCCTTCTTCCCCCAGCTTCATATGCTGAGCATGACATCATATGGTATGGGACATCCCTCAGGTCACAAGGGGTCAGCTGTCCCAGCTGTCTCCTCTCAGCTTCTTGTGCTCCCCCAGCTACTTACTGGTAGGTAGTATGAAAAGCAGAAAAAGCCCTGTGTCTGTGTAAGCTCAGCAATAGTGAAAACAGCCCTGTGTTATCAATAATGTTTTCAGCACAAATCCAAAGCATAGCCCCATACTAGCTACGATGAAGAAAATGAACTCTAGACCAGTCAAAACCAGAGCACAAGACAATTGTCCCAGGACAAATACTTCTCACAGCTTGGAGTCTTTGTTTTAAAATCTCTTCACCAAAGTCTCCCTCCCCAGTATCAAATTCCAGTTGTTCCAGTCCTTGCTGCCAAGACTCAATCTCTTCTTAATTCTCTAGCCTCATTTCTTTGCATTGCCCACACTATAGCCTATTGACTGTCTACTGCCATTGTCTCTCGTCTGTATTAGCTCTGTGACTGCAGTCGGTGCCTGAAATGCAGAGTCATTACCCACTTCTACTTTGAGCACAAAAGCAAATAATGATTTGTGACATGGTTATTTGATACATAGGGATAGTCTATTTACATACTGATAGATGGCTAATTGCTTTCATATTTACTGGTAATAGTTCTGTTTTGCCTTATCATATCTCTCTCCATTTCACTGGTTCAAAATATCTCTTCCTTGTGACAGGGTCTCTGTAGACCCTGCAACTTCAGAGAGCATTTTGTAAATTTGAAGAGACTTTGTGATACCATATTATTAGGTATTAAAAACACAGGTATGAATCATAATTTGTCATACCCTTAATATGTTCCTGCATTCATCATTCCTCCCAAAAGTTCTCCCAAAGGATTTTGCCTTAAATAACTACTTCTTGGTTTAAAATCTTTATTTTAAACAAACAAGAATAGACTAAATATTTTAATGTTGTGCTTATTAAAGATCTCCAGTCTTATTATTACAGGAATTACAGTTGCTGCTCTCATTTGTATGTAGTAATTTCATTATTAATATCATAAATACAGAATTGTTCAAAATTTTCCACTGAGGAGAGCATGGTTCATTAGAAACCTACAGAAAAGCTTTTGAACTGACATAAAATTTTACAAACACTTGAGAGAAACTCTAACTCACTTTACTGCTCAGAGCAAATGAGTGGAATTTAATTCACATTTAATGGTGTTTAGAGACCTCTGCTGAGCACAGCCATGCTGTTTAATAGGGGCATCTCTGAGGACAGTTCAAGGAACTGTTGAGCCTGCAGTTTTGACACAGTGTATTCTGTGGTTGTCCTGCTGATTCAGTCTGGAACTAGTTAGTATGAGCAGTGAAGTGGGTAGTGGGAAAGACAATATCTGGATCTAACTGTTTGTCACTGCTAAGATAATTTTTCAGGACGCTAACAGTCTCTCACACCCCAGAAAAGAAATGTCTTGTTTTTACAGTGCTATTCATAAAGAGTGTACTGCTGTGCTGATAGCGAAATACACACACAGATGATTAAGGACTGATATCTATGTATAGGGGAAGATATCATCTGATGAGGAACTAATAACGATGAGCTCTGTGATAATCTGACAGACTCAAGATATCTTTGAAGACTTCCTGGAAATGAGAGACAGTTTGGATGCAGAAGAAAATAAAGCAAGTAACTTTAAAGAGAAAAGATCTCAGATGGCCGGTGAATCAAGAGGAGAGGATCCTTGCCTCTTAGGCAAGGCTGTGGAGGGCATAGCCCCCGTTCTTCCCAGAGTAATGACAGAGGAAGGGCACTTTTTCTAAGGTGTTTGGTGAGTTCCTGCAGCTAGCTGTATTACTAATGTTCTAGAGAGCCCACAGAACTTTCAACTTCTCTTATTGTTACTTAAACACAACAAAGAAAAAAATTCGTCTTTTCCCCCTTTCTTATTAATTATATTATCTGACTGAGGGACAATATAGTGTGCTTGTACACACTCATTCTAAAACGGATTACTTGCAAAATCCATGATAATTAAAGCTGACAAGTGGTACGTTTTTTTTCTCCCCTAGAACAGGCTAAGAGGGCAGAAGAATTTAATCTGGTGAATGATAGGAAATGTTTTGGCTTTTAGAGTGTTTTCAGTTTCTTATGCTTTACTGATTTCATAGCAAAAAGCCCAGTCTTTGTGCTATTTTAGAAAAGATTTCCATACACAGTCCATAAAAAGTTGACTAAAACATATTATGACATTTCACAATGCGGAAAACGCTTTATAAATCACATGAACCAAACCCACTGTTACAAGGTTAAACACAACTGGACTGTTCCGCATCCTGGTTTAGATGAACATTCATACCATCAGGAATCAAGATATGATGAAGTTTAAATGAAAGTGTAAATTACAAAATGCTCAGATAGTTTAGTACCACGCTGTAAATTAATATAAGCCTTTGCACACCAACTACATCTCACTGAGTGATGCTCTGGCTTTTCTGTGATAGACTTCTTCAGCTGCTTAGCCCTCCTTGAATAACTTGTAACATAGTTCCAGGGAGGAGAGAACATTTTTAGGAAGCAAGAAGAGAAAGTAGATTATTGCAACGTAAATTTGGGTATTTTTTTTCTTTTTTTTTCATCCATTGTTTTCTTTCTATAGGCTGGATATTTCCATTCTGATTTGTTTATGTCTATCATACTTTGAAGTAAATTACATTGACTTTTGATGATTTGTTCACTGCAGGCTCGTTGCCTGATTATCACCCACCTCATGGCACACCTTTGTACACTGACACTCCTCAAAAATGTTGTAATGTTGTTATTGGTGTTGAAAGTCTTGGTGTAATTCTCTTTTGTCCATATCTCACCTTCCTCAGGCCCTCGTGTCTTCTGTGTTTTTCTAACCAACATATATACATTTGCTATCCCATGCATATACCTCATTGCATTCTGCTCACCATACCATCTCTCTCTCTTTCTCTATCTCTGAACTGCTGCTCTAATTCCTACTTTCCTGTTTCTCAGCCTTCCTACTGAGGTTCCACATATCATCCATCTGTCCCTCCCATGTCAATATCCCACGTTCCCTGCCACCCTATGGAAAGTAATGGGTGTTCTTAGTTGCAGTTACAGTTCTCTCCACTGTTCTGTGTACCAACTGAGCCCTTATCTCCTCCCGTGGCCCCATGGTTTTTGGCACTCAGCTACAGCTCAGGTTACTGCATATTTCCCATCAGACAGTTTGGCTCTTCAAAAGCAACTGTGATTGTACATGCAAAATGTTTTTCACACTAATAGAGTGCTCTTGCTATGTTTTTGATCCTCATCAGATAAGACTACAAATACCTGAAAGACAGGACAAACATGTAACCATTTTTGGATTACATAGTCTACAGGATTAGACTTCTGGCAAGATTTCCAGAACTTCCTGGTTGGCTGAGTGGAAATATTTTAAAAATAACATCTTACAGTATTTCAGTGTTTCTGTTTCCTCTATTGGTCAAAAACAGGAAATGCAGAAGCATGTGAATCTCAGGTTTTACTAAACTTCAGAAAATAGGTTCAGAGACAGAGCACCCAAAAAAAAAAGGACCAAATTAGAAGTCAGTTTCTATTTTCACCTAAACCAGTTTATCCATGGGCTTTAATTGTCCTTCAAAAACAACACTGACTGTAGTATTTTCCATGCTTGTAATGTCTGATGGAGATAATAAGCAGAGAGCAGTCTGGTTCCAAAATAGGCTTGTGTTCCTTATGGAACCTCGTGAATGAACATCCTGACAGTTATTTACTTTTTCTCTTTTTACCAGTGCAAAACATTTGGATAGTCAGGTTTTAAATTCTTTCCTTTTACAGTGTTACTTGAGGACATTTATTATGAGAAAAACATTACTATTCAGAAGATTTTTTTTCATCTTTTAATAGTTATCTTATTGCATATATAAAGTTAGGACTGTTTCTTCTCATGTGTATCACTGTACACTTATCAACACTGAGTTTCACCTGCCATTTTATTGCCACACCTATAGTTTTAAAAAAGAAGCACCTAACCTTTACTGTACTCCACTGAAAATGCATTATGCAAGTCTATTGGTTATCTCTTTCCCCTCACATTGTCATTGCACTACAAGCTCAAGCATAACACCAATCATGGAAGAAATTAACCAGTTTTTCCAATTAAGCTTTTGAACTTTTTTTTAAGCTTTAGAATTAGATTTTCCTCTCTTTAGTATCATTTTGAAATTTTATGGTTTCTTACATTTCAGAGAACTTGTCTTAGGATATATCCATCCACCCATACTGCTTTTACTGACATAGAAATCAGCCTTGGTAAATTATGCAATGTGGATGGTGCAGAACAAGGACAGTAGGGAAGCTCTGCAGATGCTGCACCCATTCACGTTTTTGTGGTTAGTACAATTTCACTTTCTTCAAAACAGAAAATATTTAAGATCAGACATTGTGCTAATTTTCTGAAATGATCTATTCTTTCCTACCTATTCCGGCAAGATAACACTAACAAGAATGTGTAGAAAGCTCTTCAATATACTGGTTTAATGGGGGTTGAACTGACGTTACCTTGACACTTTCCCTGAAACTGCCTGGATACCTCCCAGTTCACACAATGCAAGCTAGTGGCATTTCTTTCCTAATGTGCTTTCTCACCTGGGAGCAACTTGTAATACAGTGACTTCTGAGACAGATGTGACATCTTTGTGTTTTAATAGTTTTTCATGGACTGTCTATGAATTTGTCCAAATGTCTGTGAATCCATGTGAACATCCATAACATGCTGTAGGAGTAAGAGCAGTTTATGCACTGAGTGGAAAGTATCATTTTGCTTTCTTCGTCCTCCCATTTGACTATTTCATGTGTTCACTTTAGCTATTGCACTATAGAAAACCATGAACCCCCCCACCATTTGTGATTTTAAAGATTTCCATTATAGCCTCCTTAATTTTCTCCTCCTAGGCTGAGAAAGTCCAATCTATTGCTAGTTGCTTCATCACAAGTCTTAAATTGCTCTCCTCTCCTTGTTCTGTCTTGTTCTTCCCTGAGACTGGATATAGGTAAGCTGGGGGATCAAAACTGTACATGAAGTTCAGGATACTCATACACTTAGGTTTGCTGAGCAGCTGAATGATCATCCTGTTGTTTGCGAAGTCAGGACTCTACATTACTTTATGTTTTTTTAATACTAATTTTAACAATTTATTTCTCAAACACTTTAATAACTATTTAACAATTTTGTTTGGTATTATGAACTCCTCCTGAAGTTCATCACATGCAGTTTGTTTTTACATTCCTGAAAAATTCCAACCAACAATGCACTTGCCACTTTAGCATTGACCTTGTTTCTAAATAATTTTACAAATTTGTAATAACTTACAAATAAATCTCCTTGAGAGTTCACTAGAAATATTATTCTGTTTAGAAAATGTATCAGTCATTCCCACACTTTGCTTTGTCCTTTTTAATCATAAGAGAATAAAACTGTTTTACTATCTCTTGTTTCCTGTCAGCTTGATTCCGTAAGAATGTGTATTGAAGGACCTTGTTGAAAATGGAAATCCAAATTTTATCAGCTGATCCCCTCTGTGCACATACTCAAGGGCTCCTCCAAAGGACTTGAACTGATTTTAAACAAATGGTTTCCTGGCGTTGTGTGCTGAATGCACATGGGTCCAATTCCGACCCTATGCCTAGGGGTATTTCTCGAATGTAGCTGAAAGCAGAACCAGACCATCTGTTGAAAATGCAACAGAAGATACTTAGTGTAGAGTTGAAGTAACCAGGTATTGATATTTCAGGTGTAAAAATATGCAAGTGTTAGCAGTGGTGTTGCTGTTTGAAAACAGCATTAATGGAAACTCATCAAGGTACTGTGGCATTGAACAATATCCAATAGTCAACAAAATGTTTACATGGAAGTGAGTGCAATTTTAACAGTTAATCAGGTCTAAATTTTTTAAACAAGTTGTTAATCACCTAGATAAAAAAACAAACAAAAAAGAGAAAACAAGAAGAGAAAACAAAAATGCAGAATATTCGATTAATAAAACGTCTTTAAAGAACTTCACAGAGCTTTAGCAAACTTTTTCCACATAGAAATTTTCCTTTGGGCATGGCATAAACATCTGAATGTGAACACAGAGGTTAATATATTTTTAAATGTTCAAAGTACCAGTTTTGGATAAAATGTATTTTCAAACATAGACAAGTCTTTTGGGAAAAATATATAATACATGCTCAATCTTACATATTTAATGGCAGCAGCTAATATTAGTCTCATTATTATTGTCATTTAATTATAACGTAATTCTCTCCAATATTTTTTCCAATGTAATTTAACAAGTTATATGTCATCTGATATTATCACAAAATGTGCCATTACACAAGCAATTGACAGCTATGCTGTTTTAAAAAACATTGGCTACTCAACAGCATAATTTATACAGGTATACAATAAAGTACTAATGTAAAATACATCTTTGCAAAATCACTTAAAAAAAAGTTAAGAAAAAGAAGTGTTACCATCTCATCTGTGTACTGCTTTACTTACTGTATAGCTCAGGGAGACTAGGAAGTCTGGATTTTATTTGTAATTAATGTGAAGATCAGAACTGTCTTCATCTCACTTTGGCTTCCAGTAATGTCTGTGTGCAAATGTCTTTTAGAGTCCCTCATGTATCACCTATCCATCCTCCTAAAGAAAGGGGCAAATACTGATAGCAATACTACTGAAGTGCAGAAAATTTTTGTGTCTACAGCCCAAACTCAAGCCAGGTAAAACGATTCTGGTGAATTCAGAGGACCGTAGATCAAGTCTTCTTAGAAATTACAGAATAGGCAATAAGCTATTTTCAGAAATGCAGGTGTTTCCGAGCTAGCCAGAAAAACAAATAGACAATTCAATCTTTGGTTCCTCAATCAGATACAGGTTTACTCTGAAGTTACGCAGAACGAGCTTTGGTGACAAGACATTCATTCTGTGCAAGGAATAAAACAGAGATATTTAAAAATTTCTCACAAAGTTTTTAAAAAATGCTCAAGATCATTCCTAATACCCCATTTTGTTGTTTTATTTTGTGCTGTAATATAAAATCTATTGTATTAGAGAAAATGTAACACAAAAGTGGAAATTCGTTTCAAGTGAAAACCAAAATGCCAACAATGTTGAAATGAATTATTTGACATTTTCTCCTCATTTTTCTTCCTAAAGAAAATTCAGGTGAAATCAAGTTGATTGTTTGTTGTATATTTTTTTTTTTTTCCCAGCAGAACCACGACTTTTCAAAGAGGTAGTTCCTTAAAAAGCTTTCTGTCCAATTTATGGCACAGTGTCCTGTCTCTTGGCTCACAGACAACCCTCTGTCCCACACCCCTCTGGATGGTAGCAGCCCTCCCAGCATGGAACTAGTGCTCCCTGCTCACCAAATTCTGCTGTCTCATCAGTGTTTATGCCTTTGGGCCACCATCGAAACCTGCATTCAGAAATCCCACTTCTCCTGAGAGCAGCACTTCATGGCAAAAATATCCCTCTTCAAAAGAAAGACCCAATGAAAAATGCAAGCTTGATCTTTAAGTAAAGCCTGGAGGCTTTTTTATCATTAACACGGCTGAGAACTTTAGGTAGCAGCTTCATGTTCCCGTGACTCTCAGTAAAAGGCAGTAGTGTCACACTAGCATTACCACTAAAAATAACTGACACGTGAAAATAAACAAAACGCCACTTTGTCTGATATCTTTTAACAATGAGATGAATACTTGTGCGGTAGGTGGTAAGCTGAAACACATCATATTTGATATGAGAACACTTAACTTCATGGGGACTGAGACAATACTGCTATACAATCATGTCTCTAGGGTCTAATTTGACTGTAAGATTTAAATAACAATTCTATATCCCACTTGAACTTGAATGTGTTCTGCTCAGCGGGAAGGCAGCAGAAACTTCAAAGTTCGGAAAGTGTATGCAAAAGCTGCATACTCACTTGTAAATGTCTTCTTTGACATCTGGCAAAGTCCCTGTAAAAATACAGGGCCAATGTAATCAGGAACAGCATTTTGTCTTTAAATATTGCTCAGGATCTGCACTTTTCAACAAGCATGTTTCTGTCAGTACTGTGAATGTGCTTTAAGGGTTAAATACAAATTGCTAAAACTATTCCATAAATCATCTCACTAACTGTACAAGAGGGAATACTTCCACACACACAATTGAAACGGGCCAGTTAATTTTGACAATACTGAGAAGTTAAAAAAAAAAAAACAAACCAACAACCCATAGAGAGCAGTGTATTGCAATCATTTTGCTTTTGCAGTGTATCTCCCTGACTGGAAGCCAGTTAAACCTCATTCACCATCTGATAGGAAGCAGGAGTTGTAGTTTTTGATTAATAGCTTACTAGGGAGTAGGAGGTCAATACAATTAGGCAAACAAGGTAGCTGAGGAAAAAAAGTTAAAATGAGAAGACATGTTTGTAAGCCTATGCTTATACAAAGAGGAATGTCTCTCTTTTGCTAATCTTCCACCAATATTCGAACGGAAAGAAACTGTGTGAATCTTGAGTGAGATAAGGGCACATAGTTGCACATATATTTGAACAGTAATAGTTTATGCAAAAGTGATTTGAGACTTCAAGGTTAGTCCTGATTTCCTGTCATCTATTTCGTAATATCTTCATTTTTTGCTGTTGTAAAGATGAGCATACACCAGAGCAGATGCTCAGCAAATTACATTCCCAGCTTGCTTTGGATAAAATCTTCAACAATTGCATGAAGTAAGTATCAACTTGAAAATGTTCTCCCAAACTTCATTTTTTCTTCAGTTTTCTTAGTAAAACATCCCATCTCAATCCTAGGCTTCCTTTCCTTCACAGTCAGACCGCCACTGGTTGTATTTTCAACTAAAGTTATCAGGATCCACTTGATATCACTTATGAAGGATGAAGGAAAAAAATCACCTCTTTATCTTAATGCAAGACTCCAGCACCCACCATTAAAACTGTTACGGGCCAATGGAAAATCTAGTTATGGGCAATGAGTCAAGTAATTTCAATTAAATGACAGACCTTTGGAGAAGATTGCAACTAGTATTTTCTTATTATTAGAGAACAGATGTTAATGAACTGACACAACTGGTTACTAAGATCATGTAGGACAATGAATTCAGAGACTTGAATTAGAATTGGACCTTGCATTTCTTGAAGTTAAAATGGATAAAAACTTGAGAAAGTTTGTGTTTCAAGCCAAAAGGGGGAATAAACCCCAGTCAAATAAAGACAAATATAATGCCATATGATTGGAGAACCAAAAGTATGCTAAATAAGAGAAACAAACAAACAAAAAAGGAGAATATTTGGGCAAATATTGGCTATTTAGCCTAACTACTAAAGTATGCAGGGATTTAGAACAGGTTTTCAAGGAACAGATAAATAAAGGCATATAAGTGAAGGAAATAATTGGTACAGTGCAGTAGGAAATATAATGAAAGGGAAATCTAGGCAGACTAACTTAATAGCTTCCTTTGATAAGATAGCTGATTTTCTAGACAAAGGAAATGGAGTCGATCTCATCTATCTAGACTTCAGTAAAGCACATGGTATGGGTGCCACATGGGAAATTATTTGTTAAGCTGGAGAAGATAGGGATTAGTAGAGGAATTGAAAGATAGATAAAAGACTGTCTCAGGGAAAGACAGCAAAAGATAGTGTTGAAAGGAAAGGTATCGTGAGGGCTACCAGTTAGCAATGGAATTCTTTATGGATCAGTCTTGGGTCTGATCTTCTTATTTCAATTAAGTTCACGACACAAATATTAGGAATGTGGTGATACTACATACATTGGCACTATCAATACACAGGAGAGAAGGATATCATACAGGAAAATGCTGGATGATAGTAAGGACAGGTGTAGTAAGAATAGGATGAGAAGCAGCATTTTGAAGATAATGAAGCTAGTTGCTTATCTCCAAGTGAAGATAATGCATTTGGAAACTAATAACAAAAATTAGGAATCAGTTAGAAAAGACTGAGCTAGAGGAGAACTCCAGATTAGTTTTCAATCACAATACAGCTGAGAGCAACCAATGAGATACTGTAGTAAAAAAGAGTATGATGCCTAAATTAGCAGGTATATTTTAGCTGAATAGAGGAGGACTGGCTTCGTTGTGAAAGTCTCTGGTGAGACCTCACCATAAGCACTGGCACAGTGCTGTTACATAGTCTCAAGCAAGATAAATTGAAATTGGACAAGGTGCAGAGGAGGGCTAACCAAAATGATAAAGGAAATAGACAGTAAACCCACAAGGGTGTTGTTAGGAATACATATAGATACTGAGATTGTCACTAGATAAAAAAAGAAATCATTTACCTTACGTCATATTCAAGACAAATGCTTACTTCTTCAAGTGTATAGAAAGATTCTGGTCTTTTGTGTCTTCTGTGTGATAGATATTACCAGTAGTCAGTGCCAACAGTTGGTCAAGGCACAGGGAGGTGCATATATCTTTGAGGAAACTTGTCCTGTTAGTGTATATAACATTTTGACTTAGATGGTAGCCCATCAGGCAGGGGTCTTCTGTTTGCCCCAGTTTCAGATCGTTCTTCCTACTAAAGAACCCTGGCACTATAGTACACCTTTGTGTTGGAATGAGTAGTAGAAACAACAGTTACAGAAGTGGTGTTTGTAGCTGTAGTAGTAATAATAGCATCACTATGTCCTGCCTTTGTTTCCCCACGTATTTGTCCTATTTCTCAGTTATGCTCTCTATTCCTTGTGCAGAGCAGTGAAAGAAGGCCAACATAGTACTAGAAGCAGATAAAATCTTGATGCATGGGCTAAATACAATGCCAGTGTACAAGAGTCATGAACCTCTTTTGAAGCCCTGACAGTGGTCATCTATTGTCCAAGACCAATGTCTCACATCTCATGCTAACCACATGTCTCATTCCCCACCAGTCTTACAAGATGTCAGTTTTGTACTCACTGATATTACAAGCTCTTACCTCTCTCAGAGTTGTACAAAGACGACAGATTATCTGTTTGTTCATCTTTTCCATAATCCTGACATGGATAGTGATGCTGTAGGTGACTCGCTGTTAAAAGAGCCTGATTAGCACTTTGGAAGCATGTCAGCAAGATTTCCAGCCTGAAAACGCAATTTTATTACACTGTGATGAACACGTGTACCCTTACTTCTGAAAAGCAATTCTGCAAAATTTAATAACTTAGAAAGAGTAATTTTAAAATGACCCTGAAAAATCTTCCATAAAGTTAGTGGAACAAAACCCTTCTGCCATACTTTAAAAAGATAGCTTAACAGAATTCTACCTGGGGATAGTATTAGCATTGCAGGTGCGCAGATTGTACAGAAGACAAATACCTATTCCTTCCAACTATAACACCTGGCAATTCTGGGCCATATTCTACTATAGATTTTCAGATTGTTTTCTCTGATATGGGAAGTTGGAGAAAAATTGCTGGTGTGATATATCCTTCAGTTTGTTGCATGGCAGTGGATGAAAGCAAGTTAGGTGTACAATGACTGAGTCTAATGTTTACTTATATAGATGATTTGCCATTTTAGGACAGGTATTCAAAGTGCATATGTCACTGAGGGCAGTTTGCTGTTGAAATAAACAAGTCACGTTTAAGGATACTATTTCCATTCAATCACTGTAAGCAGAAATCCTTGGCATTCTCTTGGCAGTATTTTTTTTTGCAATTTAAAAAATCATACAGAGATAATTAATGGGCTATAAAAAATCCAAGGACTCAGGTTATCATTTCCCTTGTTTTAAAGAGGAGCCATAGCAAAGGAAAGGATGGGAGTGAAAAGACAGCATTCTCAAGCTGAGATGACATGCTTCAGAAAAAAAAAGGATGCATTTTGGACATACTCTCATGGCATGCTCTCATTAAACATTCTTTTTAGGTCATTTTGTTAGAATATGAAACTTTATAGCAAAAATAAATTGGATAACAATAATTTGTCAATTCAAGGAAACAAGCCAAGAAAGAGAGGAGTTCCAATATCTGTCCAAAGAGACAGCGTTAGTCAACGGATTTATTTATAATAATATTATTTGGTAGCAAGGAACTTACCATGGCTGAATGTAAAAAAGTATTTTTTGATGAGTTAAAGAGATTAAGAAAAATCAGGCAGATTTTGACAGAGAATGGTGTGTAAATGAGAGGTGTTATCAGTCTGAATCTGGCAGCTCCATTTTTGTTATGGTGAAAAATATCAGTATTATTTACTAAGAAGATTAGGGCTGAATTGGAAGAGAGGCTGGTTGTTGTGTGGAGATTGAGATAAGATAAAGGATTTTACCTTCTATGCACAAGCCAAATGCAATACACACAGGACTGTTATCTCCAGCTCAGGCCTAGCAGAGGTATATTAAGATGTACATTGTAATTACCAGTGTCAGGAGTAGATTTCATAAAGACTATTTTAAACCCTAATAAAATGCTGGCCTTTAATTATACAGCTTTGAAATATTTTTCTTAGTTAATTGCAACAGAAAAAAAAATCACCTAATATTTGAAACTGATTCTTGCAAAGAAAGCACAAGCGGAGCAGGCAGTCTTTTCCTGATCTGCACTTGTTTTGCTGTCTGGCTTAATTCTGTGATTTGAATCACAGAGACAACTGAGACTGCTAAACACCTTCCTCATTTTCCCCGTTATCCAGAAAGCAAGATTAGCAAGGATTGGGGAAGGTGGGGGCTGGAAAGGGTGGTGGGGGAAGAATAAATCTCCTTTCCTTGACATAATTAATTAGTTCCAAAAATGCGCTGCATGCTCATGATTCATTCATGGTTGGTAGTGACAGTTCCAGCTCCCCAATATGCAATGGTGTCCACAGGGCTGTAAGGGGCAATATTATTTTTACCACTGAGTAGTATCCAAAGGAGAAGAAAAAACTGTGTAAGTTGCATGTTTAGCACAAGGCCAGTTTGGGCCTGAGTCAGAGCTCACAGGAGACTGCTGTCATCAGTAGGTGGAAACCAATCTGGTAGTTTTTCCTTGAAAAAAACCTCAAACCTCCCTCTCTTCTTGAAGACCATTGTGTTATATCCCACCATAGCAGCATGCTCCACAACAATCCACTCTGACTCTTAAGGCTGTACGGTTCAGAAGCAACGGTGGGGAGGAGCCTCAGGCTGCCCAGGAATTGTCATGAGGGATTGTCATGGTGCATGACTTCCCTTTGCTGCCATTTCTGCTCCTGGTATGAGGAATAGTATTGCCCTACTTCAGCTCTTAGAATGATGATCACTTGCTTTCCTATCTCGTCACTATGGAGAATACATCTGTGCTCAAAAGCCTTGCAAAAACCACTTCCATGGGGTGAAGTCCAAAGTTGTTTTGTGATTTCAGAAAAAGAAGCCTACATTATGTCCATCTATCTTTTTTTTTTTCCTTTTTTTTGATACAACATCACAAGCATTTGTAATATGAGAAATGTATGTGGTCATTGGCTCATCCTCTATGCAGTTCACTATTCAGGTTACCACAGGCAGGTAAATGGTCTTAGACTTTACCGTCCTGAAAAATATATTTGGATATGTTTTGGTATTACACTACTGCTGGAAGTTCTGAAGACTGCAGTTACACAGCCAGCTTTTCATGCTATTGACTGCTATAAGCAGCTAACTAAATTACTACTGACTCTCTATTGCTCAGTGAGTTGCTTTTGGTACCATGGCTTCATAAGACCTTCAGTTCTGCTGTTTATACAAGGCTGCACAATTTTACTCAACCAGTCTGGTCCAATTCCTTACAACTGTGGCAAAAAATATCACAAGGCATTAACGAACTAATAGTAGCATCACAAAAGAAAAAATCTGTGGAAAACCAAAGTATTTTCCATGGAGATACAATGTAGATCCAGTCTTTCTACAAACTATGCTTAATTCACCCGCTTTCTAAGGTAGGGGTGTCCTTTCCAGTGCACATGTCAAAGTATTTAGCATCTCAGAAATAATTTGCTAGGAAAGCAGAGGACATGAATCAATACAGATCTTGTATAATCCTGTGTCTGCCTTTCTTTAATCTACAGTGTTCTGCTTCTCAATATTTGCAGGAAGACATCACAAAACGTCAGACCACATGACTCAGTTTTCCTTTTTTGGATTAAAAACACAGACATTAAAGTCAACACAACAGTTACTAACAATTCAGATATACCCAAGCAATTTCCCAATACAAATGGAGTAGGAGAAAATTTGTGCATATGTTCCCTGAAGGAAGATGGGCTTTGGAGCTCTGCCTACGATAGCAATGTTTGGATGCACTGAGTCTTCGCTCCTGTAGTCTACTAGTTTCAGAAGCAGTTGAGGTGCTAATTTGTAGGCAGAGGCTATAAATTACAGCCACTTGGATGTGTCAGGAATGGTACCAAGGACTGGTTTTGGTTTATATGATGCATACTAAGGGTGTCATGAATCTAGTTTATGTCATGGTGAAGTGTTGTCATACTTGTTTCTGTCTATATTAATGGTAAAACTTTTCCAACACTAGTGATAGACTGTAGTGAATCACTGCAGGCAACTGATTTCATTAGTGGGTAATTTTGTTAGTAGAAATAAAACCATGCATCAAAACACTCAAATCACGCTCTGATTCCTGTTTTGTCCCTGAGCCAGTGCAGTTACTTTCCCCTCTTCCTTTGGCTAGACAGTAATGTTCCTAGCAATGAGGTTTTGAAAATCTGGCCCTTAATCAGGTTAACAAGAATTGTATCTAAACAGGAATGGCAAATAATTTATTCATCTTCATACATACCCACAAAGATAAGGCCCAGATTTTAGGCTGCAAGAGGTCACCCAAATCAATAAAGTAATGCTCTTTCTCTCTGTTTCCAGATAGTTTATTCTGAAATAAAACTGCAGTGTACTAATAGACTAGGATCCATTAGAATCATTCACAGTTCATGTTCTTTTTTAGTTACTGGTAGACAGGCAGTGTAGAAAACCCATTGCCTGTACAGTAAATAGTATATTCTGTTTACAAGAGTCATCCATCCATGAACATAATGCTAAACACAGAAATGATACAGTGTTTTTGTAAACTGGATAAATTGCACTTTAATGTGTTTTCTGGAAAATGACCATTTAGAAACCAAATGCATTTTTTTGTTCCGTGGTCAGAAGTAAGCACCCATAGACTTTTTTTGCAGTGCAGAATATGTTCAGTTTACCTTTAAAGCAGGAGAACTAAACCACAGTGCTTTACGTTTGTAGTGGCTTTGTCTAGGCTAGTTTTTGGTAGCGGGAAGCTACAAGGAGGGGTGGCTTCTTTAAACAAAGATCTGCCAGAAGCTTTCCATGCAGCTGGTAGAGCTAATGCCAGTCAATCTAACATGGACCCCACAGCTGATCCAAGCCTAGCCAATTAGTGATGGAGGTAACACCTCTGTGAATAATGTATTGGAGAAAGAGAAGAAGTTACAAAATGGCAGCAGAAGGGAGTGAGAATGTGAGAACAACATCTCCACAGAGAAGGAGGGGGAGGAAGTGCCGAGGCACTGGAAGACAGATTACCCTGTGACCTGTGGTGAAGACCATGGTGAGGCAGCTGTGCCCCTGCAGTCAGTCCATGGAGGCCACCAGGGAGTAGAGATCCACTCGCAGCCCATGGAGGACCCCATGCTGGAGCAGGTGGATGCCCAAAGAAGGCTGTGACTCCATGGGAGGCTCACACTAGACCATGTTCCTTGTAGGAATTGGGAGTCTGTGTGGAGAGAGGAGCCCGTACCAGAGACTAGGTTTGATGTCAGGTCTTGTGATCATGTGAGGAGCCCACATAGTAGT
Organism: Urocolius indicus; assembly: GCA_013401255.1. Taxonomy (NCBI): domain Eukaryota; kingdom Metazoa; phylum Chordata; class Aves; order Coliiformes; family Coliidae; genus Urocolius; species Urocolius indicus. The sequence goes on along the minus strand of WBNH01008471.1, from coordinate 255,131 downwards.
AGTCTGTTCTTGAAGGACTGTTCTCCCCATGGATCACTCATGTTGGAGCAGAGTGTGAAGAGCTTCCCCTGTGGGAAAGACTTGTGCTGGAGAAGTTAATGGAGGACTATTTCCTGTGGGAGAAACGCCACAGTGTAGCAGTGGGAAGTGTGAGGAGGCCTCCTCCTGAGAAGAAGCAGCAGCAAAGTCCATCGGTAATGAACTGACCATAACTCCCATTCTTCTGTGCAGCTGAGGGGAACGGAAGAAGAGTCCTGAGAAGAAGGAGGAGTGGGGAGAGGTGTTTTAAGGTTCGGTTTTATTTCTCATTTCCTTGCTCTGTTTTGATTATTCATTAATAAGTCAAATGTTTTGCCCATGATGGTAACTGCTGAGTGATCTCCCTGTCCTTTACTCGACTCACGAACCTCTCATTTTATTTCTCTCTCTGTCCAGTTTAGGAAGGGGAGTGATAGAAGGACTTGGTGGGCACCTAGCATCCAGCCAGGGCTAAACAACCACAACCTTAAAGTTAGATCCAAAAGCAAGATAACATAGTGAAACTAAAAGTATATTTATAACTCCTAGCTGTGTTTTGTGGTTTTTTTTAACCAAATTGATAAAAATGTTAATAAAAATTTAAAAATTTAAAAAAAAAAAAAATCTAAACCCAAAAGATATAACAGCTTTGAGGTGACGACAGCAAGCTACTAATGAAAGGGTAAAAAGAAACATTCCTGGGCAAATCCTTATTGTAATTTCATGTTACAGTATTTCTTTACAGAGCTTCCTACAATAAGCTTTAACAAGCTACATATTATCCAAAACCCTGCCAGGGCACAGCATCTCTTCAGGACAGGGTCAAGTAGAATCCATATGACCTAAAAAACTTCAGGGAGTAAACTTCTTTCTAAAACACTCCCCTTATTCCCAATGTGTTTGGAGAGCACATGTGTTCCTCACTGTGTCTCAGGACCAGAATTTAGTATAGATGAGAGTGAAATAAAAAAAGGTTTCTGAGCAGTCCAGACTAGTTTTTAGGTTACCTCTTCTCCAGAAATCACCAGAGCATATCTTTAATAATTTTGAGCATTAAAAGTGGTGGAAGATAAGTATTTTTGCACATTAGCATACTTTTCTTAGTAAATTCCTGATGAGTAATTGACATTAAAATGAAAAGTTTTGCAGATCACTGAAAATGTCAAAACTGACCCAAAGTGATATTCTTTACCAATAAGAATCACTCTGTAATTACTTTCTCCATCTGATAAACTGCAGGTACTTTTGCTGGTTTGCAAACAGCACTTTACCTTGTTGGAACAACCACAAGGAACCTGGGTCCTCTTAAAAGCTCAGTGAAGTCACTGGGGGCTCTTTCTCTTTAATTTCACTCAGTCTTGAACCAAGACTGCTGTCAACAGCTGTGCACTTTCTGTATGGTGCTGAGCACACATTGCAGATTGTATGGTGCTTGGAGCACTCAGTATCTTGCAGGATAAAGCCTTTAAAAGGAAGTTACTTTGCTTTCCTTGAAATAGAGCTTTACTGCTAGCAACACAAGTTATATAGCTGGTATGTTTATACAAAAATTATACAGTGAATTCTGAATAAAATACATACAGTCAGATAACTTGGTTGAAGCAATTAAATGTTTTTAGTATAGTAAATACATTATGAATTATTAAATTCATAATCCTTAACAGAGGAGGAAGAGTTGAAAAAAAAAGTCAGATGAACAGTTGTGTAGAACTAGAAATATTTAAACATGACTTAGGCTTACTTTGTTTCTATTTTGCAATTTCTAGTGACTTGCAAAGCTTACAATTGCAACCTTAGCTATACAAGTTATTTAGTATGCTAAGGCCATCTCCAAAATTTCCTGCCTGCACATTTTTAAAAAAGAGAAAGATATCTCAAAGGCCATAAGGCAGAAATCTTGTTTCTAACTTTTTCTGAGAATGACAATGTTGGTCATGTCTTTGTGAGCTCAATGTGCTGTTTGGTTATTGCAGAAAAAGAGGATTCCTTACTGTTCCAGCTATGATTACATACTCAGATACTATCTTGATGGCTTTAGGAGACATCCCTGTGTGCAGTGGGGTGCGACTGGTTGACACAAAATAATTTTTTTTCCAATTTGTTCCATGGTGACAGTAATTCAGACAAGAAGATGATTTTGCGTTCTACTGTAACCTTCTACCTGGCCAATAATTCCAAGATAATATAATGTATATTTACAAGGACATTTCTTCATATATCTATATGTGTGTGTGTGTGTGTGTGTTTAGAAACTCCATGAGATATAATTGCTTATACTAACAGATCCTGCTGTGCATAAAATGGTATATTTTACTCTCCAAAACTTATAAATCTTTGTCAAGTTTAAAAAAAATAATATATTTATGTGTAAATGCACTACACTGCAAATTGGTGACTTGTTACATTTCATCTACATGCGTGTCATTTCTTAAGTACCATCTTTAATAAATATGAGATGTGATCTTGGCGTGCACTGAGCACCTCTGACAGCCAGCTCTTGGCAGAGGGTGCTCAGAAGATCCTTTAAGACTCAGAGTTTATCTAGGTTGTCTATATAGCTTTGTCTTTCAGAGGAAAATGTGAGTCTTGAAAGGACATAATAGATTGAATAATTCTTAATTTAAGTTATTGAATTACCTCCATCCCCAGTTTGGGTAAATGGCAATGAGATTTCTGAGGAAAGAGATATTCCTAAAGAAACATGAAATAAAGAAGACATGTCTTTTCCCACTTCAGTAATCCAATTCAGCTAAGTGCTGAGCACACTCTAAAAGATGGTGTGTGTTTTCAAATCCTTATAGGTTTTAAACATTCAATCATTTATGGGATAATGGCTATGACATGTGGCCTGGAGAGCAGTTATTTTAAGGTTGTAAGTGAATTGTAACAAAAAATCCCAAATCCTGATTTGAATTTTAGGATTTCTGTGCAAATTTTATGCCCAAGGACTCCTGGTAATCAAATACAACCAGAGTGTGCTTTCAGCATGCTGCCTTCCTGGAGCATGTCATAGATACTAATGTTTCATTAACATTAACTGAGGTAATAGGTAGCAAGCACACAGTTAACAAGTGTTTATGATTGTTAAGATAATAAATATAGTTGATTCCATCAGACTGTCAATCTCAACTCCATATTTTGCAGACATCTCTATTAAAATTTGCTTAGGAAATAGTCGCACCAGCAAATTTTAAAGCAAATGCTGCTAGAGATTTTTTTACTGAATGACGGAAAAATATTTCACATTTTCAACTTGGCAGGGTTCTTGCATCTGCAAATGCAAATATACAAACAAATACACTCAGTCAATTGGGGTGATATAACAGCAGCCAATCCTTCCCACTGCTTCTCCTGATTTATGGTTGTTGCATCAGATTTATCAAAATGTCTTATCTCTCATCCAGATCTTTTAGGCTGTAAGGAGATCTTCAGCCATATTCCTTGGATACCTGAAGTAGTCACATGAAAGAGATCCAACAGAAGCTTTTCTGTTCCAAATGTGTAAAATACCTGTCCCAAGGAAGGGAAATTATTTATCCAAGTTTACCTTTTGTTAAATGCTGAAGAGAAAGAAATGCAACTCCTCACACTTTCACTCATCAGTACCTCATGATCCTCAGTAATGAAATCAGCTGTGAGATCGAATTGTATTCCAGAGGATCTTCATCAGTAGAGGGGAGAAGGATGTCCAAGGAAACAATTCCCTGCTTAGACCACATCTGCATCACCCTCCTGAAAGAAAAGTTTAGGGAATACTGAGGAATCAAAATGATTGAGCTATTCCATTGATTTTCAGTACTTCTTTCACATTCCAGCCTCAAAATAGACAGATATTTTCAACACTAGTAACTTACTAGTAGAATTGGCATCAAATACCTCTCTTTCAAAGGAAGAAGCAGACAGCTGTTTGAAGAGCCTGTATGAAAGTAATAAGACTTGGCTGAGAAAGGCATGAATCTACCCTATCAGTTATGGCATAGAGTTTTTGCCTGTACCCAGAGCTTAAGGAACAGACAACAGCTAAGAAGTGCTCAGGAGACACCTCACTTGTGTTCTCCAAACAACATCCTGGCTGCCTTCCACGTGTACAGAGAGCTCAGTCAAATCTCATTGGTTTTAGCTAACGGCTAACAAGAAATTTCCTCACAGTGTGAGGAATTCACATCAACAGCCAAGTGAAGACAGCTAGGATTAACCATATGTCCACGAACCCAAATAAATCCACTCATCAGGATTTTGCAGAGGGCATAGACGCTTTAATTTGCCTGTTGGACAAACTGTACTTTTATGCTGTAACTAGTTAGTTTTCACACAGTAATTTTATTGCCAGCACTCTCTATTGTTGTAAATAGCACAAACACTTACTGTAGAAATTACTGATTCTCATTTTGCAAATAAAACCTTGGAAGACATGTTTAGAAATCACCTTGAGGTTGAGGACAAAAGATCATTATTAGGATGTACTAAACCAGCAAGAGAGCAGGCTGGTGGCAATTTATTTTACCTCAAGGTGTTTTAGAAAGCTCAGGGTTCTATTAAATACTGAGCATGAACTGTCAAAACAGAGGCTGTCTGGTGGCTATGTCTCACTCAAATACTGTTCCAGGACTTACCTACTTAATCAACATCTTCTAAAAGAATGTTTTATTTTAGCTGGTAACCACCTCCGTTTAAAATGAGATGAAGGCCAAAGACTTAATCCACCCATCAATGGCAGTAGAATCCTCTCATAAACTTATGTTGTATTAATTACACCAAAACAAATTTTTCCATCTCACCTAAACATGTCTCACCTATGCAGTGCCAACTTTGTTTCATAACAGATGCTAGTTTTTTTTTCTCCATAGACAACCAGAGATATTGAACTCAACTGTATGAATTAAGAACTTTCATTCTTGATACTCTAATTTTCACAGCACAGTATAAAAAGCTCTGAACCTTCCTGTGTTTCTCTGTACAATCATTTCAGTTATGTCACCTTACCCACCTTGCTAATGAATGAGTTCTTACATTCTTCTACCACTACTTCCACTGCTACTGTTATTTCCACAGCTATGAAGACTAGGGTACATTTCACAAATCCTATCTATATTTAATAAGCCAGTCTATCAACTCAGACAGCTTACAAACCAACTAAATTGCACTTTAGAAGGTATTTATAGAAGGTGTAATGTCTAGATTTAGCTCTTTCGTTCATTGGATGTAGACAAGAGACATTAAGATCCATTGCTGCCGTGTTAAGGAGTCAGTCTTGAGCAGAGCATTATTTCAGCAGGCAGTGAGAGGCTAGCCCCTACCGTCTTGCTGATGGATGTGTACTGGGCTGTGAAAGAGAAGTGAGGCCTGTGTTCATTTGCTTTCATTTGCAAAGACACCCTCCTCAGGGTAGGCAGAGTTATCTTTTCCCTTTGTTTTCCTTTCATGGCTGCCATGCTCTTACAAGTACTGCTGTGACAGTCCTAAAGTCTACACAGTGTCATCTTGATGAAGATGAGCTGAATCCCTGCAGAGCCCAGGAGGCCTTGGCTGTGTGCAATTAGGTTTGATGGGACTCCTGAGGTGAGGTTCTGGCTTTGGATGCTCTGACACCTTGCGTACAAAACACCTTCAACACATGGAGGGTACACAACTTTCATTCAGGCCAGCAGGAACAGGCTGCAGAAGTCGGAAACATACCTGCTGAAAACTTCTTGAAAAAAGACACCACAGAAATGATTGAGACTGTCATGCATGACTGGGCAATGGTGTTTATGCCATCTGCAATTCAGTTGAAATCAAACACTGCCACTCCTCCAAAATGTGTCCAAATCACTGTTACAGTTGCTGTTCTTGTTGCAGTTTCTCACCATAGGCAATTTGACATTCAAAACAGCAATACAAAAAAATAGATTCTATAGCATAATCTGAGAAGACTCCTCAGTTCAGGCATTGTCTTTCGTATGGAAAAAAAAACCCCTGTGATGATTCTGATTGAGTGATTGATTGAATGATTAGTTTATAATGATACTTTGCATGCTGTGCTTGTTAATCTAACAAATTGTTTACAATAGGTACTTATAGGTAATATTATCAATACATTATGCATCAGGAATGATTGAATTTGTCGTCTGATGCAGAGAGGAACAGTGTCCTGCCAAAATGGGTAGTTATGTGTCTTTTATTGGGCTATTATTTCATTAGCTAGATGAGACTCGGCCACTGGATGCAAGAGCTTGCACTTATTACTATAACCGTGGCACTCAAAAGAATAAAGTTCATTGTAAGATAAAAAAAGAAATACTTCCTTAAATCTCGTCTCTCTTGCATATATTCATTTGTGCTCCAGCCCATTTTTGTTGCTGGAGGTATATCTTCTCTGATAATGGCGATAATAGGAGCCAGTTAAGACTAGCAAAGCTATTTTGCTTGATGTATTAGCACTTCCATTTTAGAATAATCCTACTAGCATGATTCCGTAGTATTTACAATTTTTATAAGTACCGATTATATTTTCAAAGTCAAAGTGGGATAAAATCAGTGCATTGTACCCTGTTGTTGCTGCTTTCTATAGTCATCAGCCATACATGCTGAACAATGCCGTATGAATGTAATTTTGAGAGGCAAGAGCTTGATTCTTTTAAAAAAAACACTTATACGGGCAGTATGAGCTCTTGCTGAGGATCTTCACCATGTGAATATTGTGCATACGGTCTACTTAATAAAGAAAATCTGAGTTCCATGGATACACAGGGCCATGTAGGTGGAGTTCTGGAAAATGAGCATTTTTTTCACCTCTGAAGTCCATTCAGCAGCCAAGAAAACCACATCTTATCATACTATTTGCACACTCCACTTCTTCTCAGGGAATAATATCTGTATATCTAATTTGCAAATGTCAATAGACGAGTACTTTTGGCTACTGGCAATGAGTGAGATTTGGGAAGACAGTTTTCTGTAAGGCTTGCAGGCCCATCTGGGAGTGATGGACGACTTTCAGCAGCAAAGATTTTCTAACTAATGATATTCCAAAACAGAGTCTTAGAAGTACTCATAGCTAATGTCAATAATTCTCTCTTTGCCAGTTTAAATATCCTTCTGACTCTCTCACACCCTCACTGGTATAGTACACTGGCAAAATTAGCAAGCTAATGTCACCACTCATTGTAGATAAACACATGTGTAAAGTGTCAGGCGTTAAGGAGGAGATTACAGAACACGTATTTCTAAGTACCACTTATGAATACAACACATGTAGCTCATGGAAATGTTGACATCATCTAAAAAGGAAAGCAAGACTTGCAACCACAGTGGATTATATCATTAGCCAGACTGGAAAGTAATCATTCTTTACAGCTGCCAGAATCCATCTCTGCCCCAGAGCTCCTTTTTTCCTGAGGAAAAATATATCATTAAATTAAGATAAACATCACGACCCCGAAAGTTCCACAAAACCTATGTGACACATCTTAAACATAAGCCTTTTGCAGGTTGATGCATTTAATGGAGCCTCTCATCTTGTTCTTGCTTCGGAAAGACATGTCATTACGAATGGGAAAGAGGATGAGGAGTACTTATGCAAACAGAGGATTTCCAGAATGCACACTGCTGTGAATAGAGGTATGAGCCAGTGAGGTTGCTGCAGTGACATACAGAGGCTTCTCTAGGATTAAGAGCCCATAGAGTTGGTGCTGCACACAGCTCAAGGAAAAGCATTCCTACTCCACACAGCATATTGGCCAATAATACAGGCCAGGCACAGAAGCTGGAAAACAAAAATTATAAAATAAAAAAAGATGTGTGCCTATTTTCATTGGAAGCATCTGTATACCTTCCTGCCCCTCTCCCTTCTCCTAACAGTACTAAACCCTTATGTGACAATCATGACCCCAGGGGGTTTTCACCAGTCCTTACTGCAGTCCTTACTCCCTTACTGCAGCAGATGTGGCTTTTGAGGAAATGACTCATACCTTACAAATGAGCCCATTCAGTGTTATTTGTGTTAAAAAGAAATGGCAATATCCATGCAAGCTGATAACCAGGAACAAGGTGCAGGGTGGTGACAGCTAGGAGATAAGGCACCTGCTTGGTAGACCGGAAGGTGAGAGCAATGGGAAGGCCTACGAAAGGAGGAAACAAGCAGGACTGAGTACTTGGAGTAATGGACATGACTAAGGCTGGTTTTCTGTGTGGATCAAAACCAGATAGTGCATGTTTAAGAGTGAGAAAGATCACAAGGAAAGAGGTGCAAGAGACTACAATGGTTTAGATGAGAGATTTTCTTGTTTTAATTCCAAAAGAAAAGTGGATTTGGCTGCTCTCTTGGAGGGACAAAATGACAGGTTAATAGGTCTAAGATCACAGAATCACAGAATCTTAAGGGTTGGAAGGGACCTTGAAAGATCATCTAGTCCAAGCCTCCTACCAGAGCAGGACCACCTAGAGTAGGTCACACAAGAACTCATCCAGGTGATAATAATGTTGGTCAGAAACCAAGAACAGAAGACAAAGTAAAATAGAGTACAGAAAAGAAGCAGTAGAGATCAATTTTGGTCAGGCTAAGTCAAAGCTGAAGATAAAACATCTTTAAAAGAGATGAGAGGTAGATAAACTGAAACTCAGCAATGACTGAAGGAAATTCGCCAGGAATGGGAAAAAAAAAATCTAGCATAAAAATATTACAAACAGAGGTGTCTCCTGGTTTCATTTGGTTATTTTTTTCCTCAAGACAAAAAGACTATTTCAGTTTAAAGTTATTAACAAGATGAGGTGCTTGCCATGGAGGGGAATGTAGAAAGTGAGAGGTCAGAAAAGAGCAGTGCTTTGTGGGAAAAGGGTAAAGGATGTAACCTTCCTAGAGATTGGGAAAGTTGATTCAGGGTTTGCTAAAGGCAAGGGAGAAAAAAACGCAACTGTTTTGCTGCATGCTTTTGCAACTGAGTCAGGCTAAAGCAACAGAGAAGGAAAGGCAGCCACAGGGAAGGGGGTGGTTGCACAACTTGCATCTGAATGGGTGACTGGATGTGCAAGACAAATATCACAAAAGGATGTGTATGGAAGTTGTGAGCATCAGTGACACTCTTCTGAGTTTTGTCTTCAGTATGTGCAAAAGACTTGGAAGAGAAATGTGGAAAGACTGAAGTCTGAATCTGAATGCCTGGAGGAGTGGAAGAGCTGATGTAGCTGTTGGCAAGGAAGGAGAGTGAGAAGAGAAGGATGAGGGGAGGTAGAATAACAGCCACAGGATGCAGTGATTGAGCAGAATGAGGTGATAATCCATGGTGGGACAAGAAGATGGCCAATACACTAAACAGCAAGAGCACAGCATTGGCACCTGTACCCTACAGTATATTAATCCTGGGATGTGTGCGCCACTAGTGCAAAAAAACCCATGACATCAAGAGTTTAAACAGGGCTAGATGACAGCAAGCAGCAACATCTGTGATGAAGAAGATCCAGTTATTCAGAGTTCTGGAAGCACTATTCTGCAGGATGTTGAGTATAACAGAGGTCAGTAAAAACTACTGGAGATCTTCTGCAAAGTGCTCATTATCTTGACACCTCAGATGCTAAATCATAGTCCAAAGCCAGTCTCTTTGTACACTTTCCATCTTCACTGAGGAGCTTGTAGGCTGGCATCCAAATTACTGTTTCTTGGACAGCATCAGACAGGAAACAGCAGAGCAAAAGCACAATTCCTCTTTCTAACCTTTCTCTTCCAGACTTTTCTTTTTGCAAATTTCTAGTCTCTCTAAGATTGTTACTTATGTAGCTTATACCTTCTTCACTGTGAGGGTGATGGAGCACTGGAATGGGCTGCCCAGATGTGTTGTTGAGTCTCTTTCTCTGGAGACACTCAAAACCCACCTGGACAAGTTCCCATGTGACCTACAGGTGGTCCTGCTCTGGCAGGGGCATTGGACTAGATGATTGTTCGAGGTCTCTTCCAGTCCTTAAGATTCTGTGATAATGAAGACCTTTTCAAAAGTAGTTAACAACCTCTGCCATCACAGGGTACAAGAACGGTCCTAGAAGTGTGTATTTTGCCTTTCTTATCTCATATTGTGTTAGAACTTGAAGTTTCCCAGTTCCTCATTGTTTCTGCTTAACTTTTAGCACACAAAGAAGAAAAGTACCTGAAATCTCTGAGGTCGCTTATTAACTGAAGGTATTACAGTCCCTACACCCTACCAGACAGAACAATGCAATTTCTTTTGTCAGAATGTTCCTTAAATGAATCACATTTAAGAAAAGTTTTTAATTTAGTTTTTTTTTATTTTAAAGCAAAATGTACTTTGTACCCATTTAATTTGAAATGCTCTATTTGCTGTCAGTAGAAGAATACTTTCACAGAAAAAAAATTAGGTATTTTGAGACTGACTCCAGTCAAAATCTCATTATATGTCACAGGAGGTTCAGACCAAGTATTTGTATTTACTGTGCTTGATTATAGATCAGTAGGAGGTAAAAAATTTCTCCTAGTTCTTGTAGCCAAGACATACTTTTCTTCCTTAGATAGATATTCACAGACAAGAATACAGGTGAGAAGTTCTTGTAAAAATGGAAGGGGCAGCACATAGCTGTTATGACAGCAGCTTAACCCTTTTACCCTTTAACTTAAAGGTGTACTTAAAATACACTTTGACTCAAATAATTTGACAGACTTAGGAAGAAATATTTAATGTGGAGAAAACTTTGGTTGGTGCAAAGACGTATTTTTTGCATTTACACCTATATTTAACCTTGTCTAAACACAGACCTCTGCGTTTAGTAATTATCCATGCATTTCCCAAAGGTTCTCAGTCTTTTCATAAAACTGTAAACATCAGCTTTCAGAAACCAACTCCTGCTCTACACTGTAGGTATAGTCATACAGCTTTGGGTTTGGTTTGGAACATGTAATCTACAAAATACTTAACATCTCCTGCAAGTTCCAAAACAAAATCTCTAATACATGAAAATCTCCTCCTTTCTGGTGTTTGGAAACTTCGTACAATCACCACTGTAATATGCATAAAACATTTTCATCATCATACTGTAGCATTTACAGAAAATATCTTTATTTGCATCTCTTGACACACACAGCTACATTAGTCTTTTTAAAAGCAATTAAATGATATGGAAGCCCAAATTACCTATGAAAAAACTCCCAAAACCACAGCTGAAGACACAGCTTTTCTGTCACTGAGCCAGACTTGACCTGTCTTTATGTTGTGCTTCAGACTTGTGCAATGGGTGACAGTGGTAGGACATCATGTTTCATATTGTATTTCCAGCTGCAGCTATTTGAAGCTTCTCAGCAAGGGTAGCAATGTTGCAGATGGAGCGGTTTGCAGTGTGCAGGTGCAGTTCACACATGCATAAGTCATCACAAGTGAATGACTAGTTTTCCTGCAACCATCACATCAAGAGTATGGAAATCTGTTTTCTTTCTGTATCAGGGAGAAATCAGTACTTTTGGGCCCCTTGGGATCTAAACCAGTTGTAGGTTTACTGGGATGAATACAAATCAGCAATTCTCATATTGTTCTCATAATTCAGGAGATGGTTTTAGGCAAATGAAACCATAGTGCAAGATGGTTTTCTTTAAAATTATTTTGCTAGTTATGATTATTTGTAATTGAGATAAAATTTAGAGAAGAAAAGCCAATTTAAATTATGACTTCACATAGCTTTATGACAAATGCTTTGCTTTTGATGTGACATACAAGGTTAACAGAATATCAACAAGGAGGAACTGAAGAGCATGTGATAAGTGACAAGTATTAACATGGTAAATCACATATTTAGAATTACTGTGGGTTTCATCAAATATTTCCTCTAGAAAAAGAAAATATCTCATAAGAAAAGATTGACTGACAAAACATAAGACATGATTCATACTTGTGAAATCTGATATTTTACAAATATATCGATGGAAACCATGAATACTGTTTTATAGGTATCCGGGAATGATGCTACAGAAGTTCTGCCTACCTCTGTTTTTCTGTTAGCAAATTTTAATTTTGCCCATAGGCAATATATATTTCAAAGTATGTCAATTATACTTAAGACACATTAATGCATTTTTAAAGTAATTTCTGTGTCAGTGAAATTATTGCCTGCTCCCCCCTCCCCCTCCCCACCCCTTCCATTGCTGTCACATAGAACTATAACCAGTGCTTGCATGGAAAAGTAATATTAGGAAACACATTAAAGATGATTTATCAGCTGGAAATAGGAAAGTGAGCCAAGAGCAGGTGATGAACTCTTCAGAACCACTGCATTAAGCTGAGACAGAAAAGGCTGCTCCATTATTTCAACTGACCTGAAATATATAATCAATTGGGACCAAGTTCCATTCTCATTCACTCTAGCCTAATTACATACTATTTAAATAGCATTACTCCTGATTTCTACTTACGCAACTGATTGTCAGAAATTGGCTTTTGTTTGGCCCCATGGAAAACATGATAAAAGAGCCTCATAGAAACTATGGCTCACTAAAGCTCCAGGCATGCACTGCTCACTCTTTTTCAGAGGTAAAGTCTTAACTTACAGCCTTCCCTGTTTGTAAATGAAGTAATGTGTTCTCCAGCAGAATTGCTCACTCAAACAGGTACGATTTATAGCTAAAAGGTAAAATAAAAAAAAAAAAAATCCCCAAATCTCCAAACTTAAAAATCAGCCTATGGACTAGTAAATGGACTGTACAAGTGGTTCAGGATGACTTTAATATGCTAAAGGAAAAGATGTTGCTTAACAAGTAGTCTGCCAAATCCTGTATCAGCTGCAGTTTCCAGATAGAAGTAAAGTGCAGTCCCATGTCGAGCACATTACAGTATCTAATCTGGCAGTCACAATAGGTGACTGATGTAAGATTCTCTCCTGGCAGAAAAAGTATTTGACACGGGAGGTTACTTAGCAACATTTAGACATAGGGCTAAAATGACAATAGGATGGAAATTTAATAAGGGAATACAAGAGGACCAAAATTCAAGACTGACCACAATAATAGGAGGAGGTGCAAATGGTATCTTTCCACTTAGCCAAGACTCCCACAGGGGATTTACTCACGGGGAGGTAGCCCAAATCTCTTCTTTGGACTCGGCTGAATTTGGTCAGCGGTGGCTGTGATGGGAACCTGCAACACCCCTTTCAGCCCAGCTACCCTAGTGAATCATCTCCACTATCCTTTTCATGCCCTTTCAGGTCATCCCTGAGGTCAGTGGCAGAGGCAACCTGTGTTCACCCTGCACCATGTCAAAATCTCGTGTCTCTATATAGATTTTCCTTTCCTAGAAGTCTTGTGGTTAGGCTTATCCCAGTGCTCAAGCTACCATTCTCCCTTTCTGTAACCTGTAGCTCAACAATGCATGCAATTGTTCACTCACACGGTGATTAACCCTGGGAAAGGAGACATTATCAAAGAGAACATCTTTTAATAATTTCTTTTGTCAGAAAGGAAACCCGGGGATTCCTCTGCTACCTTCTATAGCAAATCTGACAACCAAAGTGTTCCCTTTGCACTCAGGCATTCACTGAGCCCAGTCTGATCTCAGTTATAAGGATGTCACAAGACCAGAATGTCATTAAAATAAACGATTTAAAAAGGAGAAAAACCACCAAAGTGGTTGGTCATGGCTCTTCTGCACTGTATGTTGTACAACACTGCCATAGCTTACATTGCTTAGTGGTCATTCATCTTTTTGGTAGAAAAATACAAAATGGCTTCCTAAAACATCACCTAAAGGAAAGATTTTCCAAAGGCTACAAGAAATACACAGACCTACTTTCAGGGTTAATGATTGGTTTTATAAAGATTAGAGCTGGTGAAGGATACTACTGTCTCTTACTAGTGCATATTTCTTGCACCACAACCAAAGTTTACATGAAAGCCTTCAAGAGTTTAAATAAGCAGTATAAAAATCTGTTTTGCTTACTTGATGTCATTGAATAATTTGAAAAAAATTCCTTTCACTTGAATAAGCAGCAGATCATTTTTCTGAAGCAAATATAGAAGGAACTTGAACTTAAAAGGAGTTGTATGTGGTAATCAGCACATTATTCAATGTAATGAGAAAAACCATCTCTGTTTTCTGGAAGTGTTAGATGGTTGCATAATAGTGGTATTATACCTTTATCAGCATTAATATATCGACCCTGTAAGTGTATTTGGGAACACAAAAGTTGCTCCTGTAAAAACACAGGCAGCACTCAGCATTCCAGGGCTGTTTACACTCCCGAAATATCTCATGAGTCAATTTGCCAGTCTCATTTTTCCGATGATGCAACTATTTATCTCACATGACTAGGTCTATAGAAAGGTCCCCGAAGAGGAGAGGTGTCTGTGCTGCCCGCCGTATGCAGGGCCATCTCCCCGCGACAGTGTCTTTGCTGCCGGAACTTTGTTGAGCTGCTGGACAAGCCTTGACTGAAAAGGTCTGGTTTACCTAGGGGACTGACTCCTCCTCCTCCCCATTTTTATACTACGGTGGGGTTAATAGCTATGTCGTGTGGGGTCAGGGAAGACATCTGTGTCTCAGATAATATGCTTACGGTGATTACCACACATAATTGACTGACCTTCCCTCATTCTTTTCCTGCTGCAGGCCATGGCTGATAGGGTGAGATGCTCTAGAGGAGTTTATTTTCCATCACACACTATTGTGCTGCTGAGCAAATATTTTAGCAAGCTTTGAATGAATCACCTTTCAGGCTTTGGGTTTGACAGTTAAAATATGAAGGCTGTGACCAATCTAATAATATTAGATTTTAAATCAGCTTTGGGAGAAAACATGGGAAAATCCTACTTAAAATCCATTTATAGATATCTAATAAAATCCTGGTTTGAGTGCTGAAGTCAACGTAAATTTTTGAGAATTCTTGTTCTTTTTTTGTCCTCTCTGCAGGCTTCGTCTCCCCACCTCGCTTGGAACATTTTAAGCTCTTGAGTGGGTTTGTCTCAAAAAGTATCTGCAAGCCAGGGTGTAATAAATAAATAAGTAGTCATGAATTGCAGAAGCCAAGCTTCCAAGTAGGAAATGCTGAGGTCTAATTTAAGGCCCTTCCTTCAAGAAAGGGCATTAGAAAACCTTTCTAGTTCATGGGGCTATGTGATAGGAATATATCACTGAGCTGGACTACTCCGCATAAACATGTATTTAATTTCATAGTTGACAAGACATTAAAAAAAACCCCTGCTCATCATTCCACGGCAAAGCAATATTTTTCCTTCTTTATATTAAAAAAAATTATTTCCAATATACACTTACAAAAGGAATGGGATAAATATAAGAGGAGATTAAAATATACTGCCAAGGGAAAGCTTCATTTGTAATATTAAGATTTTGACTTTCGAATACTGTTTAACTCTGTTTTAACTATCTAGCAATTAATCTATCAGTCTGTACATAATACACTCCCACAGGAAACAAGCATATTCTTTTATATATATATATATATATATATATATCTACATG
>WBNH01008471.1:218590-238763 GCA_013401255.1 Urocolius indicus | reverse complement strand
TATATATATATATATATCTACATGTAACTCTTAGTTTAGATTGTGAGTGGTTAAAGCTTTGTACAAGCAATATTCATCTCTATTAGAGAAACAAGTCGATACATAGAGTTGTCTGTATACACACACACGCACACACGCACACCAACTTTCTCCCTCCTTTTAAAACCCTTTTATCACATGGAAAGTAATCTTTATCATGCNAATATATCACTGAGCTGGACTACTCCGCATAAACATGTATTTAATTTCATAGTTGACAAGACATTAAAAAAAACCCCTGCTCATCATTCCACGGCAAAGCAATATTTTTCCTTCTTTATATTAAAAAAAATTATTTCCAATATACACTTACAAAAGGAATGGGATAAATATAAGAGGAGATTAAAATATACTGCCAAGGGAAAGCTTCATTTGTAATATTAAGATTTTGACTTTCGAATACTGTTTAACTCTGTTTTAACTATCTAGCAATTAATCTATCAGTCTGTACATAATACACTCCCACAGGAAACAAGCATATTCTTTTATATATATATATATATATATATATATCTACATGTAACTCTTAGTTTAGATTGTGAGTGGTTAAAGCTTTGTACAAGCAATATTCATCTCTATTAGAGAAACAAGTCGATACATAGAGTTGTCTGTATACACACACACGCACACACGCACACCAACTTTCTCCCTCCTTTTAAAACCCTTTTATCACATGGAAAGTAATCTTTATCATGCACCACCAATGAGTATTTATGGCTTGTACTCAGAATTTCAAACTGCAGCAATTTCACTGGGACCTAATGGGCGGAATGATATGATACATTGAACAAATACATCTGTTCTTACTCCTGTGGCTGAAAGCTAACATTTGTGCAAATGAATGTTCCAGTACTACAGCCAAAAAGTGTTTCCAACCCCAGTAGTTCCTCCACTTTAATTTGTCCGACAACATAATCTACATTCTTAGCTGGCATTTATAGATATCCATTTGGAACTGCCATCATCTTTCAGACATTTAATATAATTCATCTTCCTCCCAAAATTTAGCAACTGCTTAACAAGGAAAAATATACATATTCTGAATGTATGGGTGATCTTTAGACAAATCTCAGCATCACTTCATAATTATATACTACAAGTTTTAATTAACTAAAGCTCTGAAAATCATAATGCCTTATTAAAATGCAATTAATCCTTTGATTAAAAAACAAAAAGCACAAGTATTTACAACAAAAACACAAGTAGAATAATTACAAATATCATGTACCCATTTCTTTTATTTGGGTGTCACTTATGATGTCTCACGTTCCCTTCATTAATTCAAATACACACATTATCTCAAATCCACAGCAGACTGAGTGACAGTGGCCACCAAACACACAGCACTATATCCTATTGATTTCTGCAAATCCTGAACAATGCCATTTGCATGCTTGTTTCTGTAATAATAAAGATATGCCATTCAGAATTAAAGCACCGGCCAGACTAGTGGCAACTAATTGTGTTGTGTGTAATGAGTGCAATTTCAATTTGATATAACCCTCAGCTTTTCTTACAGCACTCGCTAAGTACTTTCAAGTCTTTGTGGGGAAATAATTGATTTTTTTGTGCTGTGGGCACAAGAAAATTATTATGATCTTTTGAATAATGCCAAAGAAAGGACCATGAATGATTTAAATTGGTATATGAAGAAGGCTTCACTGTGGATTGCAGTTTGACTGACATCCTACTAATGTAGTATCTAGATTAGCAATTTTTAAGGAGGCGGCTAATATAAAACTGGTAAAACGGAAAACATTGCTAACAGGGATTTTGTACTTGTTATTCAGCAAGGAATAACAATATGGGGATTTAAGGCATGTCAGACAAACACTATACTATTACATAATTGCCCTTGCTCTTTTCTTTTATGGCACATGTATTGAAGGGTATGTTTCAATTGATAAATTACACATTTAAAATATGTAGATACAATGGTACAGTACTAGGTTATCACAGCAGCTAAAGTCCATTGGACATGTTGGTCTGTAACCACAATGTACAAAACCTTTTGTTTTGCCTGATTGTGGCAGGAAGGTTAGTAAACTTCCAAAAATTACTCTCCCAAAGAATTGAGATAATTGCCTTTCCCTTCAAAGGAAGGAAATCTTTTTCCCAAACTGCTGCCCGTACCAGAGCACCATCCTGCTCTATTTATCCCTTGCCCTCTAAGTTTTATTTAAGAATGAAAAGTCAGAAACGAGTCTCAGGCATCTAAAGCAGGACTCCAAGCCAAATTCAACCAAACTGACTCCTGTACATAACTAATTGTAGATTATTTCAATCTGAAATTAATCTCCCTCTTTCCTTTCTTTTTCTTCTTAAACAACAAATACATTTTGGGTAGCAAAAGTGGTGAATAAACAAGGACATTATCTGCATTCCACCTTAAAATGCATACCTTCCAAATCTTATTCTTCAGAGGAGGGAATGTTGTTAATTTAGTTGGTCATAACTAAATAGTTTCTAATCTGGAGCAGGAGTCTGCTGAGAATATTGGACAGTTTAAAGGTTAATCACCATCGCCTGGTTACACAAGTGAGGCAGAACTAATTCCTCCAAAGGCAAATGGCTTGCAGTTTTATCAGCAGTGCAGATTAGAAGTGTTAATATACAGAATAGAATGGATGCTCAAGGGCCAGTTTTCCCTTATCGGCAAACTTTGCAACAGAACTCAGCTACTGCACAACCTCTGCACTTTCTATAATAAGGCCCCTCATTTTGCCTCTCGAGCAGAACTATCAAACAATCCTCCCCAAACCACTGCCACCAAAATCAGGGTATTACAGACCACAGCTAATTGGAAGATCACTATAATGAAGTAAAAGATAAAATACTTTGGCTGCTGGCCTAAAATGTGGATCAGCACAACATAGGAAGCTATCTGGCTATGTCACATTCTGAGAGATTTACATAAACAATAAACTCAAACCCACTGCCCCCCAAATACATCTTTGTTTACAGTAAATGCAACCTAAAGCACTGGTTCTAAAAATTGGGGGGATTTACATATTCGGTATTATTAACAGAGCAGACTCTGCTGCCACATTACTAGACATATGTAACTCAGTGTGCATATTTTAAGTATATGTTCTGCAAGAGAAAAAAAAAATCCCAAAATGTAGGATATGTAAATATATACGTTGCAATTTTTTTACATATTTATGTGACTCGATGTACACTAGAATATATTTAGTACTGTAGCACACAGACTCTTACTTGACTTTTCCAAAGCTCTTCTATGCTGCAGGTGTTTTCCATCAGAAAAAGAAAGGAATGGGGAAGATCCATCAGTGTCACATGCTATTTCTCAAATAAAACATACTGACAGAAAATCCTACCTAAAAAGACACGAAAAAAAGATATTTTGTGTAAATGCATCAAGGAGAAAAACGGGCAATTCTGCTCAACAAATAAGAATAGTCAGTTCAGAGAAAAGTCATAAAAATATTACAGTAATCATCTTTATGTAAGAAACCTGGGGATAATGAGCCTACATTTTATAAATGCTGGGCTTGAGCCTGTTCCCACTGACAACAGTGGGCTTTGGATAGGCTCCATAGGCTCTCTTGGACCTTTGGTAAAATTATCCCGACTGTTCTCTCTGCATACCTCCTGAGTCACCAGCACATTAAATCTTTGCTTCAGCCGTCCTGTTATTCCACCACTTGGGCTCCAACTGAGGAAAGTACATCATTTCAGGACACCGAGTAAGTGTCATTCATATCTAAGTTCAGTTTAGGAAGGCGAATCAGAATGTCCTGAATGGAGATATTTTCCTAAATTAAAGTGCTGGTAGTTTTAATATGAGCCATGGAGCTCTGTAACCAACCATAGAAAATCTTATTCCTTCTGAGATGGCCACAGAGGAAGAAGTTTTTTTACAGAGAAACAACTTTTCCTTGGCCATGAGCCCGTAGAAAATATGCACCATGTATCTCTGTTATGCTTTGCGAGGGAAGCAGCAAAAGGAACACAAAAAAAGATGTAGAAAATAGACAACTCAGTCTTAAATGTTACCTACTACAATAAATATGTTTGAAACTGGAAATGGAAAACTACAAAACCTTGCCAACTAGCAAGAGAAAACACTATCTCTCACACATATACATTTTGATTTTCTTTAAGAATAATATATTTACATACATGAAAGTATAACCCCAAGCATGTCAGGTGGAACACAGGTAGAGTGGAGAAATTGGCTTTCGACAAAGATTTGTAGTTGAGTAGAGAATGTCTCTCACTTATTTTTTTAGAATATAAAAATAGACCTCTCTAGACTCATGTTCAGTCATCACTGCCTGCCATCAGAGCACAGACACTCTCAAATGCTCACAGTTCAAAACATAAAAATGCCTTGTTGTCATCATATGCTATTGGTATCTTTTCCCTCTTCCCAAAGCTTGGTAAACTTGAGCCTACAGCTCTGCAGAGATTATAAGATGCATAGCTACACCAGCCAAGGAGCCATCTATCAGAGTCAAGGTTGACACATTCCTGATCCCTCAGGGCACATCAGCTCATCTTTACTGACACAGAATCACACAAAAAGTGAGATGGTTTCTATAGCAAGGATCATAACTATTTAAGGGGAAAGCCACTGTAAAAAATCCCTTATGCTTAACAGAGTGGAGACATTGCAGGCTGCTCATAAAACACCCCTTTGCAAATAAACCACAGCTGAAGTTTGGCTCTGGTCTCCTGGTGTTACTGGATGTAGGTGCATTGCAGAGATCTAATCATGAGATGAAATTGAATACAGCTCCATCACCAAGTAGATTAGATAGAAACATTCACAGCTACTGCCTTGGGCATAGGCAGAAACCATTAAGGACTCTAAAGGACTTGCAGATCGAGAATGTTGATACTAAAAGCTTGGAAAAATTCATTAAAAGTGAACACTAAGGACTAGCACTGACAATACCCTTCCCTCATGTGGGTCTCACCCCATCATAAGATTTTACCAACTATGGAGGGAGTCCAGCACTGTCTTAGGTGTTCATTTAAAAATTTCTCCAGCACATTCAACACTTTGTTCAGGTAACAAAGACATTTGCCATCACTTAAAAAAAATACTGCCCCCTAAAATTCAAATTATAGACCTCACCCTGACTGAAACAATCTTACTAAAACTTCTCATCAGAAAAGTAGCCATCTGTGTGATCCGATAAGTCAGTGAGGATTCATAAGTTATCAGGACCAGGAGCAATCTGTTGATCAAACAAGACATCTTTTGAGGGATTCATCAAACCTACTAATAATTAACTCAAAGGAAAAAAAACACAATGAGTTAGAGGAAACATGCAGATATCTGAGAAGTATTTGATTGTGGTTACCTTAGAGTACTCATCACTACTCGAGTACAACGGAACCAGCACAGATTAATAAATTCAGCAGTTTAGCTTCCCCTGGAGATTTTCAAACAAGTTTTCCTTTTCTCGTCTTTCCAATGTGAGGAATAAAATTAATGACTACACAGAATAAAACACAGACTATAATAGGAAGGCATCTGTTGACCACATTCACCCGTGTCTTCTTTCTGCTTGTCTATGTTTGTGGACAACCTTGCCTAATTTGTGGATAGTGTTGCTGTTCATCAAGCACTAACATAGCTCTGGAGGGAATAATCATGCCCTGGCAGGAGGCTGTCCAAAATGACCCATTAGAGTTTTTCTGTCTTCAACACTTCCAACTACAGGATTCTTGGAAGCCAATGATTTGAACCTAGTGATTCAGAACAGCAGGAGTTACGGCTTTTTACACTAGGCACAGAAAATAAAAGATTCAGTCTGTCTAGCCATGTACGTCTTTATACAAGCCCTTTCATCAGAATATTCAAGTGCCCTTTTTTTTTGCAAACATGGTCAGGAAAATTTGTTGTTGTATGCATCTTTGCATTTGGTTCATTTTGCATATTCATAAAATATGGGGAAATGGGTGGTATGATCCCTGAAAGTTAATCTATATTATTACAAATGACAGATAAATTTAGCCAAAAAAAAAACCTAAATTTTTGAAAACCTGAAGAAGACAGATGTGAGAATCTATTGTTATCTGGTCCAAAAGCAACTTATCTGTAATCTGCCACTGAATGGGCATATCATTTCATGTCTACTTACTCCTTGGTAAGGTTGAAAAACATCCATGGGCTTCTGTCAATTCTTCTTCTTTTGTTCACAACTGCATAATTCAAAGGTAATCACCTATTCCTTTGCCTCTAGCACCCTGTCTGAACAGTTTGAATATCTCCCCGTTCAGCCCACAGGCTACTCTTTTATCAAGAGTTTATTAGTGTCCTACCCTGCCAAAACCCACTCTCTCTTTTTTTCTTTTAAATTGGATCATGATGCCTACACAGACATTTTAAAGAAAACATAGTAATATTTTGAACACATCCTCACTTCTCATCATATATCTGTAAATCACTACATTTGTTCTAGAACTATTACATTAATGATAATATGGAGAAAGTATTACCCTTGTGTCCCTAATGATGTTAATCACTTTTTTTCCACAAAATCCAGATGTCCAACTCCAGCATCGGTTAAGAGATACTGTAAGTTTACACAGCCTCAAAGGGAGACTGGGCAAGACCACAGAACAGAAATGTATAGAAGACTTTAAAACGCTTTGGAACTACACTCACTTCAGGAAATTCTTCAGCCACGAGTAGCTGAGAGCTGGGAAAATACTTGGGGGGAGGATCAGATATGGGAGGCTGGTTCTCTACTCTTCCCTGCATACCCACTTACAGCTATTGTTGAAGCCAGGATATTGGGCTATGCTGACCTTTGTTCTGAACCAGTATGCCTCTTATGTTCTTATTATGTTCTTATGTTAAGCAGGAAAAGAATTTAGCCTCTGGGTAACAGCCGGTTGTGCTTGAAATTCCTTTTCTCTTTATTATTTCAGATTTTGAAAATGAATTACAAAAAAAAAAAAAAAAAAAAAAGGAAAAAAAAAAAGAGCACCAGCATATGAAGTTGTGCTGGTATACATTTTGCTATCATTAAGAACTTCTCAGGATTTTTTTATATACATGGATAGAGATTTTTCTCATTCTGAAAAACGTGTTAGCCAACCTGTGCTACAGATGAACAGGTAAAATGAACCATTTTGAAGGCATTCGAAACTGGTCTCTGCATCATTCCCTCCAAAGAAGGATTCGATAGCAAGAATTTCTGAGTCTGAAGTCCTGAGAGATTTTAGGCAGAATAGTTCTGTTTGTGGCTTTGCATCCTTCAGCAGAATAAGCATGGTTTCTAAGGTCTTTGGATCCAGACTCTGACCCCATCCAGACATTGGCAATTTTGTTGCAATTCTTACAGCAGTATTGCTGGCTTACAATATTTCTTTGAATTATGTCATTTTATAATGACATGATTTTAATGCTGTCTGTCCAGATGGAGCTTCAGCACTCTTGATCAGTGAAATCCTTTGGAGAAGCATAACGAATTTCAGAGGTACTTTGAATCTCTCAGTGATTACCAAGTTTGATTTTCTAGCTGCCTACTACAAATTCTGTTCCATGGATTCTGCATGGAAGGATAAGAATTTATGTGTCTCTGGAAGCCAAGATCCTGAACAGCAAGCAAATAAATAAAAATGAAAAAAAAAGAGAGAAAGATTCTACATAAACAGTGCAGATAGAACCTGGGATATGTTGAAGACAATAATAATTTGCATTAAAAGGACAGAATGCCTCACAGAAGGTTTTGAAAAGATATAGAAAAAAAGGACAACAAGAACGATGCAGATCTAATTGCAAGACTGGGATTTTGGAGTCATAAGTTTCCAATTATATGTTAAAATGGACATGCAGACAGTGTCCTTTACCAGAAATGCATCGCGAATTTTATTTCCTCTACACATCACAGTTTGAAGCTAGAAAGCAATCACGCACAGTTGCTTATTTAGGTGGAACTGTACAAGATGAAGTGAAATCATAGAAAACCATATGTAATAGCAGCAAAACAGAAGAGTCTTAATTCTAAGTGGTTCTGAGCTTGGCATAAGAATAAGGAAATTAGAACATGATGAATATTAATATTTAGATTGCCTTTGCAGCAAGAGGTAAAACATCTCAGAAAAGCTACCTCTGCTGTGTAGATCAACCTTTTATTCTTTGGCGTTTTAAGTTATACAAACATTAGTCAGATAAATATACATGTAGAGCTCAAAAAGCTACAGTGTTTCACAATGTCACATCTAGTGAGGGATTCTTTTGATTTTTTTTTTCCAGACCTATTCTTGTGCACAATTTCTTCATGCCTCATTTGCTATAAAAATATTGGTCGATGAACAATGAATAGCTAGATATTATTCATCACATAGCCAAACTGAACTGTCTTTTTACGTTTATTTTCATTTCCCATCTATCTTAACTTTCATAATGCCTGCTTACATAAATACGGTACATTTATTTACTGATTTGTATTTACATAATTTTTTATTCATACTTTAGTCATTAGAAAGCCAGAAATTTACTACAGTAAATTTGAAAGGAAAGTTTCACAAAAACTTCAAACAACAGTGGATACGATGTGCTCTGTTTCAAGACACATCTAACTTCAAGCAGACTGCTTTTCTGCTCACATTTACTTAGAGCATCTTCTGAACTAGAGATGTAAGTACATGAGTTGGTGGTACAAACTGTTTAAGTTTTTGAAAGTCCGCTACGTCTGTCACTTCTTCCATAAGAGGCTTAATAAAAAAAAGTAAAGTTTACGTGAACAATTTAACTAATTTATGGATAACCTATAGACAAAACACACATACAAAAATGTACTGTTCAGAATTGATAATTTTTATGGTTTTGGAGTGAAATACAACATTAAAAAACTCCACATCCAGCTACTTTATCCTTGTTAAGTTCATTCCCTTAACATTCCCCCCTCAAGAGAATTATCATTATTACCTGGCATCATCAGAATGGAAATTACCTTTTTCTATGACAGAGAATACAGAGTGATACTAAATGTTGTCTGCTGTTATTGACCAAGTCAGCAGGTAACCCCTACCAGTGGGTTAAATGTCTGAAAGGTGGCATTTACATTAAAGATCGATATGATAGCAGTAGTAAAATAATCTATTTCTTGGAAAAATATAACGAAAATGAGAGGGCCTATTCACTAGGCATTCCTGGGGAATGTCAGTAAGGTACTATTTGAAGCAATAGCTTGTTTTCTTTGCAGGAGGGTTCTCACAGATGTTATGAAAGTACCTGCTTTGTGTTTGAAATCTAATAGATAACAGGGAAATTCACAAATTATTGAAGCATTTCTCATGTTCAGCTCCATTTCCACTATAGACGGAGTGAAGTACTTCCCCTAGAGGAGGTGAGGAGACTTGAATGTTATGGGAGCAAATGAGAAGGATGGCTTGGCTTTCTCTTTGTCAAAAAAAAGATGAGACCTTTGTAATTTATATTGTCAGCCTAGTTGTGTGGTTAGGTTTCAAGCTAGTGGAAAACTGGGAGAGAGAAAAGCTGAACAACATCTGTGTGACCATTCCCAGTCTTAAAATACAAGTTCCTGTTCTTAGGTCTCTGATATAAGCTCTTCTGTCAAGCATGAACTTCATTATCATTGTGTAGGCCTTCATTATCTCTAATTCAAAGTAGCCTACCCAGTCAGAAACTGAAATTGTTGCAGTGTGACAGGTTTGCAAACCAGTATGTCTCATTGGAGTATATGCTGGTCATCAACTGGTCTGCTGATGGCAAAGGTTGTTGACTTACAGCTGTGTTGACAATTTATCAGCGAGGGAGGGACCTGAGTGGGAGGTACATTTCTTCCGCTGTTAACAAGACTCTGAATAGCGCATGCTTGATAACAGGTGAAAGGTAACTTGCTGCTTGCCTGTGCTGCTGCCTCTCATCAACACTGTGACTGAATCTACACTAAGAGCCTTAAATGGCATTTGGCTTGTGAAGAGGTTGCCTCCCTCCTGTTTAAATGGAGCAGTGGTAATCAGTGAGGGTGCTTAACCTGAAGGAGGATATGAGATCAGGAACTTGGACTCAAAAATTCTTTCTCTCTTGATGCAGATGCCCAGAGCCAATAAAAGCCACAAAGAAAGTGAAAAAATCCATTTTGCAGAGGTTTTAGAGGTCTTATATTAGGAGGGATTTAAAAACTCCAACCAAAAGCAAAATGACCAAACATTTTTAATATTTGGAGCATTAAAAATTAAAAAAAGATAAGTTTTACTCTCAGTTAGTTGTATCATTAACCTTGAGCTTCTAATTTTTACGTCATGCTACAGAACATAGGACAACGTTTAAAGACAATCAAAAGAAAAAAAATGTGAAAAGAGGAAAGTGAGAAGCCTGTATTCACAAAGACATCAAAACAAGTATTTTTGACAATGCCAGGACATTTTAGCCAAAAAAATTTCTTCCAAATTATGTTTCAAAGAATTGACATGAATTCAGAAAAAAATTCGATTTCCACTAATTGTTTGTACTTCAGTAATACAATACAAAGAATGGACAGAAGGATGGAATGATACATACTTATCAAGTAAAATTTTTGTTTAGATAAATATATTACATTACCAGAAGTACAGCTCATCTCTAGATGAGCAAATGTTATGCAGAAATACTCAGTGGAAGAAAGTGTAGCATAAAAAGTGGGAGGAGGGAACTGGAAAAAGTAGAACTTTATGAGCAAACAGATGGAATGAAAACATTTGGTAAGTGTCAGTGGTGGGCCATCTATTTCGTTATTTAGCTGTTTAGGATTTTCTAGTACGAAAAGCCAGTTTGGCTAACGCTTGCACATTGAAATATAAGCATTAAAAACCATTGCACTGATATTCTTAACAACAAAAATCTTACTAAAGCTAGCACTGTCAAACTGTGACAGGTCCATCAGCCTTGATGTCCCCTTCCAAAAGATTTGCACTTCACCCTTCCCTCCTTGCAATTTTGCTTTCTAGTTGCCTCTGTACAGCATGAGTACATATGAAGGACTCTGCATTCTTCCAGTGGCTGGGACCAGAGTTTCCACCAGCAGACCTACAGGCTATACAGCATATGAAAGAGTCATTGTAGGAAGACAGATAATGGGAAAAGCAAAATCAATCTGACCTGAGTTCTTGAGTTCCTGAGAAGTAAATTAAAATTGTAAATGACAGTTACAACATAAAGATTTGTATGTATAAAATATTCAAACCAAGTATCTAGCAAAAGAATATAGGGGAAAGCATCGGGAGGAAGGAGAAGTAGAGAAATTAGAGGCAAGCAAAGGAAACTACAGCAACGTGTCACTGTTTGGCATCTCTGTGCTCTGACTAGCATGGCATAATTAAAGGATATTGAAGACCTTTATATTTCCATGCCACTACTGAAAAATTGAAAACAATACACTGCTTTGCAGGAGCACCAAACTACCTTTCCCACTCATCTTATCCCCACCACTGAAATTCTGCTTGAGTTCATCTTTACCTTGACCTTGCTTCTGCTGAAATCCTTGTTCACGTCTTAATCACTTCGCATCTTGAATAGTGCAATTCCTTCTCTGGTTTGTCTAAATCCCAACTCTCTCTAAATGTCAAGAGGTCCAGAATGGTGAAGTCAGATTATTTTCTTGCTCCATGCATGGATAAACAATATGATAGAAGATGTGTTTATGTAGTAAAATTGAGAAGCTGCAATAGGAGAAGAGTGAGGTGATTGTATGTAGAACAAGAATAGCAGACAACAGATGTATAACAGCTAAAAACTGACTAATGTTCTCAGACACTCTATTGTGACAGCTGAACACCCACACATCAACAACAAAATATTTGTTTGCTAGAATATAAATAGTACCAAGATCAAGAAACCTGTAAACCCCAGGCTTTTTTAACATTGTACACAACAGACATGTACTGAGTGTCTTTGCTTCTCAAAACAATAATGTGTACTTGGTATCAAAATAGGCACTGAGATCTTCAAAAGCACAATGGCTTTTGGTCTCTGCAGTCAAGGAGACAGCCAACTCTTCAGGCTTGCTCATTCAGTCAAAAGCTACCACGCTGCATTTTTTTTAACTATGAAGGACCTGTGTAAAGAAATTACTTGCCAGCAGAACTTAGAGCAGGGGTCCTCTGTATCAGATCATGTTGTTTCATAGAATTGTTTCAGCTGGAAGAGACATTTAAGATCATTGAGTCCAACATTTGTCCTAGCCCTATGGATCACCAGACCATTTCCCTATGTACAACATCCACTCAATGGATTTGGGTTCGTACCGATGCAGGATCCTAAAAATCAACTGCTTCAGGAAGATTTGTTATTTAAGTCTTCCTGTTTTTCTGGAAATTCTATGAGTTGTTCTATGCTAAAATGAAGAAATTAAGTATATAGAGGTTAAGAAAGCCTAGATGCGTGTAACTTTGCTTAAAATTAAGGAGACACTGTGGATACTTGACTTGCCTGGAAATCAGGGAAAACAGCTCTCTAATATTGCATAGAAGAAGTTTTTATCCCATATTTGTCATTGTACATCCAGTAACAAAACTATTATGATGTAGGAATCACATTCACCTTATTTTCTTAAATCATCCCATCTCCTGTAAGGCTTCTTACAATACCTTCTAGTAACATTAACCAAAGAAACTTATCTCACTAAATAAACCCCAGAAGTGATGATTTAACTCGTGAATGTAAAAGACCATTTCACATGCTTCATCTATTGTTTCTATGTAATCTGGACTCACGTTCAGCTTTCCAAGAAACCATTTTCCTCACTTGAATGGCAATTAGAAAAATTTAAAGTAATAAACAAATCCTTCCTTGAAACAACAACATATCTCAAGAATGCTTGCAAACCAGTAAACTAAACCAGAATGGTTTGGATGATTAAAGTATTTCATTTAAGTAGTTTTGATAATTCAAATTTTTATTTTTCCATATTGGCTCAAAGCAGTGAATAGAAACTTATTCTGAGTCAAGAAGCAGAAACATCCCAAGAAACAGTTCTGGGAGTTAGTTTCAGGTTCAAAAAATACTGAAACCAACCTAACCAAACTCTCCCTGAAAAAAAACCCACCTGTTTCCCTCTCTGCTTTTCAGTTTGCTTTAAAAAAAAACCAAAACACTAAATAAAGGGCCCCAAAACTCAACATTTCTCTTCCCCTGCAACACTTTCTCAACCAGCTGTAGATGGTTCTGTAAAAACAGTTAGTAAATTAGTTTCCATCCACCTGTAGCTGTTCCTTCAAACAACATGCATAGGCCTGGAACTGGGCAGTGACTCTGCTGCTCCAGATGAAGCTGAGTGCCCTAGAGTTGGTTTCAGCTTGGTTACGTGCCTACCAAAGCCAATTTTCAATTATTTCAGGTGCAAGTTTTAACATGTGCAATAGCCCTCCCACTTTGTTTCCTCTCCTCATTACCATATGAAGACTTGCATTAGATGCCCACAGGCATTTTGTAAATGCAAGCATTTTCAATTACCCATCCTTCTGACAGGCATCATGTTGTCTTTGTACAGCAGCTTTAGATTCATGAATGGGGTTTGTGCGTCATTGTTGCTAGTAATGAATAACAGTAATAACTATCCCTCTCCTGTAGAACGCTAAGCAGCATCCACCCATGCCCTCCTGAGTCAGATCTGCTTTCCCTCCACAAATGTTGTTAGAACTATCTGTGGTTCCAGGTGTGGACAGTTATTTTTTCAACAGCAATTCTGGGTTGGTTAGGATGCATTTCATCAGGGCTGCTCCTATGTGTGCAAATGGAAAACCTAACTATGCAGTCAACAATATCTGAGGGATTAATATGATTTCTCATTAATGAGAACTCCATAACCTTTGGTATGGGATATATTTAGCCTGTTTGTTCTCTTTTTCTTTTTTTTTTGGGAGGTATATTCTACAACACGCTGTGATTTCTGGCCTATTGATTAATGGGTCTTTCCAACACAAGCAATCTTAATCTTTCTTAATTGCCTTAATGGCTGCATGGCCTCTCTTTTATACTCTCTGCCCACTATGTTGTTGTTGCAAATGCTTTTGTATCTTAACTTTGTGACTTAGTCCTTATACTAAGGACTTAAAGGAGACTGACTGTGAAGTCTATTGTTGCTCTTGTTCTTTCCTCTCTTTAAATTCCCGTTTCAGGCTCCTACTTTATGTAGGTATTTTTTGGATGAAAATGTGCATAAGTTAAAAAACAATGTCCAAAAGTAATCAATAAAGGAGTTGATTTTTTTTTTTTTTTTACAAATTCACAGTATAGTTCTTTTAGTTCCAGAGGTCTGCAGTGCAGACTAACAGATTTATGTAGCTTGCTATTTAGATCCAAAACATTAAAATGCTAGTGTTCAAATATGGTTGTAAGAATTCCCCTTCTATTGTTTGTGGGAGATCAGTGTAAGTCTGCTCTGGAAAGGCTAGAATACATAGAATAAAAGATGAGGAGTCCACAAACAGATCTCTGATTTGTGTATCTGGTGTTTCCCATGGGTTCCTTTTGATACAAATGAGAAGATGAGACAAGGAGCTATTAGGTGCTTTTACCGTCCATGTCACCTAAATTGCATGATGTCTAGGTCAGTAATATTTTTTCATCCCTGTGTTTTATTGTGGTGTTAAACAGAGAGACAGAAGACAGATGAAGTAAATAACAAACTTAGATTTGCACAGTCACCTTACTAACTTCACTTTCAACCTACTCTTTCTTTACATGAAGAGGTGAAACACCTGGGGAAATATATGGACTCTTATGTTGACATCAACCTGTGAGCTAAATACAGATCGTCACATAAGGTAGACACTTGCAAGACATGTATGCATGCAAGAGAGTAACATCCATAAATGACCCTAGGCACAAAAAATATTTGCACACAAACTCTACCCATTGTACAAAATTTTCAAATGCTTCTGGGCAAGAAGAAAAAATTAGGAAATATTTCATCTACGTGATGGCAGTAGCTAAGTCCAAAGTTATTTATTTGCCCAACATTAAGTTATTCCAAGGTACTTCAAAATCTAGATCTAGTCTAGAGCCAGTGTGCAAAAGCAAAGGCAAAACTCTGAAGGCAGCAACAGCTATGGAAATAATGTCACTCCTCTCAGAAGGGAGAAGGTAATGCACAGTAATTGTAATACTCACAAGCAGCAAATCTTTAAAACTGTCAGTAGTCCAGAAATTGTCACTTAGGCCACTGTAATTATGGGAGAAAAGGTGACATTCGGGGCTGGAAAAAGAAACGTGCTTGTGGTGGAGTCTTTTTATAGGAAAATGTCACCTGTTTAAAAGCCGCTCAGAATTTTGGCAAGTTAGAAATAATCATGGCTGACATTACTTGGCAAAGAGCAGATGAAAAGATCAAAACTGGATAACAGATAAAAGCAGTCTGGCCCATGGTTCCATCTTTCAGTTTACAATGGTAGCAGCAATGTCAAACACTCCAAATACTGAAAATTGACATAGCATGAGCAGGTATGAAAGCAGAGGGAAGGTGCCCAGGGTTGATAACAAAAAAAAATCATGCTAGCAATTTAAAGAAGAGAGCAAGGGATTGCACTCAATCAGAAATATATGTGCATATATATAAAGAATATATGATTTGCTTAGTTTTGGTGGAATATTAAATTTCAGCAGCTAAGATTTATTAAGATTGATGGTTGTCTCTGCAATGATACTTTTTATCCTTTCCTCTATCATGGATGTATCACAGAAATGACAGCAAGCTTTGATCCTGTGAAAAACAACTAAATCAAAACTCAGAGGCAAAATTTAAATTGGAAATTTGACACAAAATTCTAATTTCAGGTTTTGATCTCAATTACAGTGTTTTAATAAAATTTCCTATATACAGTTACCTAGGATGGTTTTTTGTGTCGATTTTGGTGGGCAAGGTCAAGTGAAATATTCTTAAAGGATCTGTGATCCACACAACTCTAATACTTCACTTTGCTTTGCCAACAGAGTTAGGCTCTGAATGTTTACCATTGACATGGAAACAAGAGATTCAGAGCCCTAATAACCAAAACCAGGAAAAGATAGTTTCCTCAGTGACGAAGACTGCCAATCAGAAGGAAGTCAATAGGATGCAGTATTTTAATGAGGTCTCACTCATGTAACTACCACTTTTGCACTCAGCCCTGTTATTTTATTTTTCGATACTCAACACTGTCACTAGGATGGTTTTTAGTACCAAGTTTTAACTCTGTATGCAGACCCTCAGTTGACTCAAAGAGCAAACTTGGATTTGAAGTTACTGTTATTACTAATTTACCAATAATGTAAAAGTAATCTTAAGATCTGACTACAGATGCCATACCAGCTCTGGCAGGAGGAAAATTTTGTTTTCTATCTTTTAAATTTGAGTGCTGCTAAAACATTTGGAAAGTCTTTCTGTAGAGAAGTCCACTCGTCCACTGAAAATCTGAGGTCTGGCTGATGCCTTTTATTTTTCCAGGTCTATCAGAAATATTATTTTGTTTTAAATAAGAAAAACATGAGAGTAACTTGCCCACACTACAAAAGGCAATTCAGAAAGCAGCTACAAATTGTAGAATAGTTGTTTTTTGTCTATAGTTACCTTTTTCTATCTAATAGAAAGGATCAACCCCTGTACAAAAAATGCTAGGAAAAAACCCGTGTGAAAAGGGAGTCTTGGCTGGATGTGAGCTGAGATGCAGGAAGTCAGATTAAGGAATGCATAGTGCTCACTGCTCTTACTAAATCAGGCTGAAATGTTTGGGATTTTTTTTTTTTTAAATGACATTTTCAGGAAAAAAAACCCTGAAATTTTTGACCAACTCTGGCCTTTATGTTAATTTGCCTTCCTGGGGCTTGGGAAAGGGCTGGCATTTTCTTGAATGACAGAGCTCAGCACCATCTAATTGAATCTCTCAGTTGAATTTCCAGATGCAGAACACAGCTCTCACATTATATTGCTGTGTAAATCTATGACATAGTCAGAGCAATGCAAGCTTTTGATCTATAGCCACTCTGGTGATGGAAAGGTTTGTCTGAAAGCTTTTCAAACAGCCTCTTCCACAGAGAAGCACAATTCTAAGGAGAACCATAACTACAGTAAATATTGGGTACTGATAGTAAAGTCTTGACCTTATTGAAGACCATCAATATTTTCCATAGAATTTATTGTGCCTCAGGTATTGCTAGAATCTCAGTGAACTGAAGTTTCACCTAGCAATAGCATCTCTTTGCCAATCTACCTGCTTCATTAGCAAAAGGTAACAGTTTTAAAGGAATAATAAAAAAAAACAAAAGAAGAGTTATCCAATATCCACAGTTGTGGTTACGTCATACAACTACCAGAATCTACTGAGCGAATAAATCAGGAGGGTTTCTTGGGAAGGAAAGGGCTCCATGATAACACAATGAACATCTTTTAACATCATCACAAACATGTCACTTTATCAGCATCACTAGAAACCATCTTTCTTGAACTCTTGCTTCTCTCGCAGGCACAGACTGATGTATAAAGAGGGAAAGGGAGAGAGGAAAAGCAAAGTGATGTCAACGTGCGAACCAAGGAGCTACACAGACTATAGGGAGTTAGTAGTAAAGTCTGGAACTAGAAAATATTAGTATTATTGTGACATTAGTAATCAAAGCTTTATGACACAAAAGGTACTCAAAACCATGTCATTTATTCCATAACCTCAAAGTCTTACTATGTCATTTGTCCCACTTCTTCTGGGTCTTTGCCAATGTCTCGATTCCTCAAACATTTAAGTGTTTAATTTCACTAATTTATATCAACTTGATGGGTTCACCACTGACATACATCTCAAGGGACTATAGGCAAGTGCTTATGTCAGGACTTAATGGTTTTGTCCTTAGACACGCTCCACTTTTGTATATGAAGCACTAACTACTTGTGGTGCACAGCAAATAGAGTGATGGTAGCAGAACAAAATTGGCATATGCTGTGAAAAGGAAACTTCAGGAT
Organism: Urocolius indicus; assembly: GCA_013401255.1. Classification (NCBI taxonomy): domain Eukaryota; kingdom Metazoa; phylum Chordata; class Aves; order Coliiformes; family Coliidae; genus Urocolius; species Urocolius indicus. The sequence goes on along the minus strand of WBNH01008471.1, from coordinate 220,806 downwards.
ATTAAAATGTCTGCAGTATGCCATTTCAACTGGAAATAATAATATCTTTTTTTTTTAAAGATATAGAACTACAGCTCCAGCAAGATTTGTGCCTCAATTGTACACTTGAATACTATGCTGCACACACAGGACTACTCTCTCTCCCTAGTAAAGAATTGTTCAAGTAAACTTGAACCAGTGCAAGTAATAAGTGAAAGGGTTGTGTATTACAGCTACACTATTGCCCATCTTCAGAGCTGGAACTTAGGACAACTGAAGTTTTAGGTTAGTGTTAAATGTTGACAGTTTGATGTCTGACAGATGTTGACAGTCATACAGAAGGTCTAGAACAGAAATTGGTAGGAAGCTCTGGAACATAAAGAGAAACACGTTACCTTTAGCACTCAGTTTGCATTAGCCTTTTTCTGTTTACTGGACACATATCTTGCTTATTATAGCCTTTTCTTGTCCAGCTCAGCCCTCACTCAAATGTGTGTAAAGGCTACTGTTAAAAGCTCCAGTACAGCAGGGTACACGGGTGCAGACATGACTTTCACTGTAAGCCATTGGCTTGATTTCTGTGAAGCTATTTAGGTACTTAAACTCAATTGTATTCTTAAAACATTCTGAATTGACCTTTGAGTCAATTTTCTTTCTCCTTCTACCAACCATCGTTATGGACAGTTCTTTCCTTTGGCTCCCTGTATCTTCCCATATGCCCTTTAACTCATCATGCCTGTCCATAATGCTCTAAAATTTCTGCATACTCACCAGCACTTCTCCTCGCATTTTTTTTTTCCCACTTATTATGTCTGAATTCACTCTCTTGTCTAATGTCATACGGTTCCCTTGACTTGTTTCTCCTACTCTGGACTCTAAGTAGCAGCTGAGGTTTTTTACCTACTTTGGAAACTGTGTCCCTGGCCTCTGCATTCACTGAAGTAGTCTTTGAGGCCCATTTGACCATCATTATTATTATTTTCCACACTCCAGTTCTTCATAAAAAGGCAACAAAAAAGAGGAACAACATGATGTAGGAGTGAGACTCTTCAGAAAATTAAACGATGTTAACTCTATACTTAGAATTAATCAATGTACTCAAACCATCAGTATTTTTCAGGGTCTATTTAGAATTACAGATTGATAACATAGATTGTGAGATGGCAAATAGCAGCCCAGTTGATGAATAACAGCATCTATGCTCTGCATTGCCTGAGTCCAAGACTTGGAGTTCCAAGCCCCCTCAGGATGGACTCCAAAGCCACAGAAGCTAAGTACACGTTGTGAAGAGCAGCAAAAACAGGCAAAATGAGAACAGAGTTAATTCAAGAGAGGATCCTTTCATTTCTGCTTACATGATGAGTCTTTATCTAAGGTTGTGTCTGCATTGAAGACTGCAGTACTGTGGAGTGACATGTTGGCTTAGCTTCTGGAAGCAGTTTTGCTCCAGGGGAGCAAAGTCCAAAGTGAACAAGATCCTTGTATTAGTTAGATTTTGTGCTGTTTGATTTAAAATTTGTAGACCTGCAGAGTAGAGATACACCATGGAGAGGCAAATACCTCTGATCTGGTGAAGGGAATAGTCATTGAGTATAGTGATAGTAAATAAAATAAGCAATTTCTCCCATTTTTGACAATTCATGCATACCACAGAAAGAGACTATTATAATAATTTTGAAGCCAAATAAATGAAGCAAAGAAGGGCTTCACCACACTTTTGTGATCTTTTCAGCATGAAATCTGCTAGGCTCATTTAAATCTCTGTCTCCTGTCTCTTTTATAAAAGGAGTGATTGTAGCCCATTCAGATACCTCCCTGTTCTTATCCACGAGCTCCTAGAAGATTTCACCAGAGTATTTTCCACGTGGCCAAAGTATCCCTGTGCATAAACTGATTGCATCTCATAGTTGATGCCCACAAGAATTTACACCCAAGAACTTTTAAAAAAAATTGCAATATTAACTTGTGAGGAAATAGCTTGCAGGAAAAAATGACTTGCACTGAAGTCTATGTTTGCTAATTTGTGTACCAGCAGCACTTGAGGGCTAAATATTCTTGCAAAAAAAAAAAAGAATGGATGCTTAGTGACAGCCCTTCCAAATTATCCAAATTAATATACATGCATATGCATACACGCACGTTATGTCCATCCATATCCATGCTTACATAACTATAGGCATTCATTAATGCCTATAATACACTTGTGCATTCACACATTAAAGATAGAAACACACACA
>WBNH01008471.1:190000-218567 GCA_013401255.1 Urocolius indicus | reverse complement strand
TACACCATGGAGAGGCAAATACCTCTGATCTGGTGAAGGGAATAGTCATTGAGTATAGTGATAGTAAATAAAATAAGCAATTTCTCCCATTTTTGACAATTCATGCATACCACAGAAAGAGACTATTATAATAATTTTGAAGCCAAATAAATGAAGCAAAGAAGGGCTTCACCACACTTTTGTGATCTTTTCAGCATGAAATCTGCTAGGCTCATTTAAATCTCTGTCTCCTGTCTCTTTTATAAAAGGAGTGATTGTAGCCCATTCAGATACCTCCCTGTTCTTATCCACGAGCTCCTAGAAGATTTCACCAGAGTATTTTCCACGTGGCCAAAGTATCCCTGTGCATAAACTGATTGCATCTCATAGTTGATGCCCACAAGAATTTACACCCAAGAACTTTTAAAAAAAATTGCAATATTAACTTGTGAGGAAATAGCTTGCAGGAAAAAATGACTTGCACTGAAGTCTATGTTTGCTAATTTGTGTACCAGCAGCACTTGAGGGCTAAATATTCTTGCAAAAAAAAAAAAAGAATGGATGCTTAGTGACAGCCCTTCCAAATTATCCAAATTAATATACATGCATATGCATACACGCACGTTATGTCCATCCATATCCATGCTTACATAACTATAGGCATTCATTAATGCCTATAATACACTTGTGCATTCACACATTAAAGATAGAAACACACACACACAAGATTCTTCAGAAATGTCAGCCTAACCCTTTAAAAATATATTTCACAACAATAAGAAAATCTCTGAGCATTTTACTTTCAGCAGGACAGAGCAACATGTTATGTGAAAACCACGTACCAAATCTGTCTGTCTATTTTCCCTGCAAAACATTTGTTAATTGTGCTGTTAAATGGGATGAACATATTTTAGAATATTAAAATTTGATTTGGCAATGACAAATTTTAATATTAAAACACATATAATGACTCTTAGATTAAGCTTTTCTGATATACTTAATACCTAAGCTAAATAACTAATCCACAGAGAGCAGGAGGTGGATTCGGCAGCTGAGTAAGATTAGAATTTTAGGACGTACTGTAGAGGACACAGCGAAATGCGATCTCATAGATTTCTTAATAATATTCACTATATATTGGTTAGTCAAAACCACCTGGCTTATAAACCAGGAAAAAACCCGTCCTGTGTTCACATTGAAATCTCCTCAAAAGCCCTAGACGTGCCTAGCACACAACTGCAACGGTGTAGTTTTATCCTTCAGAAAATAAGAAAAGCAGAAACTATTCTGTGAACTGTGTTTAATTCAGTAGTTTGTTTAGCAAAACATAAGTACTGTTCACATTTGATATATGTTCCCGAGGGAAGAATTAACCTCCAAGAAGAGGTGGTCAATCACAGAACAAGTAGAACACAGTAATAATTAACCACAGGTGAAAATTCAGTGCATAATTCCTAAGACAAAAGATTTGGCAAGGCATTCTAAAAATTTTCCACTATTTTTATAGTGGCATAGTGGCAAAGCAGGAAAAAAGGAAACAGCACTACAGAATGTCCTTTATCCCAAAGTAAAGTAACTTTTAAATTATTACTGTACCTGCTATATTTTTATGCAGATTGTAACGAATTATTCATCTGGCATAAAATATATATAAACCAACATGAATTTACCAAAGTATCCAAATTAATATATATGCATATGCATACACGCACGTTATGTCCATCCATATCCATGCTTACATAACTATAGGCATTCATTAATGCCTATAATACACTTGTGCATTCACACATTAAAGATAGAAACACACACATGCAAGGTGAGCTATATTAGGGAGTAAACTCCTTGAAAGCAATCTACCTGAAGATACGCTATTTTTCAAATGTAATACTATAATGCCTTTATCCTGTACACGTGCAAACATAAATGGAGAAACATAGCTGAACTGTCAATTTTCTTAACTTTCTTTTATCTATCTCAACAAAATAGCTTTCTATAGGCTGTCATTTGTTTAATGAATATTGGAACTTCTTGTCTTTCCTCAGCCACCTTGACATGTAGGAAAACAATGCTAATTTAATTTCAGTTCAGTGGTATTTTACAAGTATTTTTTTAACAACCTATTAAAAAAATTAAGGGAGGCTGCAGATCTATATTTTAGGGGTTTTTAATGAATTTTTTCATAAATTACTTTTCACAGGCTTCATTAAAAGTTATTGTCTTAGCTGAAATTGGTTTATTTTGGTAATAACTGGCCTATATAAAACATACTGAGATTTAAAAAAAAAAAATCCATTTGACTGCATTAAAAAGCACTCTTCTCATAACCGCTCTCACAGGAACCAAAATATAAACTGAGACCTAAGAACACTTGAAAAGTAGCTTGCAACTTTCTCTGTAATTATAAAATCGTTCAAACGATGAAATGTAGCTGTAATAGAATACTTATTCCAGCTGTTTAGCACGTTTTTGTCTCGAGCCAGCAAACAGAACTCATTAGCTCTGCCACAAGAGTAAGTCCAGATTCTACATTTAAAAGAAGTCATGAAAACGATGTATGTTATTTGAATTACTTGTTTTCTAAAATCAGTGATATGCAGTTTATATTTTTCAGGAGAGGAAAGAGAGAATCTGTCTACAAACAGATGTCTCTGCAAAAGAGCAGGGTTTCTAATAGTCAACATATCAATAGCTTAGCACACTTTTAACCTGAGCTACTCTTTGCAGCTATAGGCACCTATACGGAGAGAACAGATTAAAGGAGGCAGGAGAGAACGGCACCGGTTCTTTAATGCAAGTAGGATTGGGCCCAGTGTATTGTTAACTTGAAGGAGAAGAAACCTGGCATTTTTCATGTGCCTGTTAATATAGATATCTCTTCAACTTTGCAGAAAATATGTTGTCTTTGAGGAATTTCTGTCATCAGTCTTTTCCATGTATTTTGTCCCAAATGGGCATAGCAGCTCTTGGCTTGTCAAGGTTGAGCAGGACAGAAAATAGAATTCTTTTCACAGGTCTATCCTAGAAAGTACAGATACCAGATTGTGAGATTTCTGATCCCTAAAAAAGTTGTTAATGTCCACTTCTTGATGCTGACCTGCACAAAACCTGTGGAGGAAAATATATTAGAGATGATGTGTGTCCTAACTGCAGCATGCTATTGCAAGGCATTTTGTACCATGAAACATACAGAAAACTGCATTGAGGAGCAGCATCATTGAAGGGGAAACAACAGTGAATTAAATTGTGCTCTCTTACAGGAGAGGCCCTGCAAGGCAGATTTCAAGGATTCTACTCCTCAGCTGGCTCCTTGATATGTGTGATGTGCTTGCAGTGGTCCAAGCGGGATGCTGGGCTGGGCAAAACAAAGTAAACTGGGAAAAGAGAACTGTCAGCCTTCTTAGTGTAAGTCCCTGCCTTACGTTTATTTTAATGAAATAAAATGGAAAGTGTATTGCAGTGTTTTTAATAGCTTGAAATTATCATCCTTCTTCATCACAAAAATAGCACAACAGATAATTGATCTGCTGAACCAAAACAGCACAAGTCCCAGCAGTATGTTTGCACTAATTCATGAGGGCTCTTTTTAATGAATTTGGGAAGCTATCTATATACCTACACAAAGGTCTTATTTTATTATTAACTGCAGTAATTTCATACTGGAACCCTAATATTATAGTGCAATTTAATTGAAACTGTTGAACTTGTGAACGGTTAACAATACAAATAACACAATAATAGCGAAGAATCCAAACACTTAGCGGCAGCAAACTAATAATCAGTAACACTTTTATGCCAAATAAGCTTCCAGGGAATTAATAATTCTCCCTCCCTCACAGCAACACCACTGGTGTTACAAGGCGTTTCTCTTCTGAGGAAAGAAGTTGACTTGTACCCCAGCCCAAAGCAGGGGTCGGTTTTTCCTCTGGGCAAAGGTATGTTTTGTGGTGTCCCCAAATACTTCCTGTCCTCCGCCTCCTCCTGATGGGTCTATTGCACACAAAGGCTGGGGGTTGCTAGCCCTGTCCTAGGCTGAGCAAACAACAAGCATTCCCACCACCTCTCCGTGGCAAGCTGATTTGCCTTGCAAGAAGCCAGGAGGTAAATAAATAGGTCCAGCGAGCTAGGCCTTGTCTGTATACACCTGTATCAACAAGGATGCAAGCACAATTATCTTACCTTAATGAACTTAATCTTTAATTTCACAGCTTGGCCCTTGTGCTCAGCCTCTTAACAAAGGAGCTGAACTGTTTTAGTCCATATGACCACCCTTCCTCCAACAGCTGTGGAAACCTAAAGCCGGGACAAGGATTTTTGCCCCTTGTGAAACTGTCAAAAGCAATAAATATTTTTCTTTTTTTCCATCATTAGACCCTGCTAAGAAAGCCTGCCCATTGTCCACTGTAATTCCCAGCGCTCACGGGGCAGGGGCTTTATTGTCCCAAATGAATCCTGAAGTGTGAACAATGCAGGGGAAAGCGGCCATCCTTTTCGGGAGGGTGTAGCCGCGAGGAATGCGGCGCTTCCCCATGGACGGCTCCGCCAAAAGAGCACTTGTGTTTTTTAACACTGGCCTTTCAGGAGGATGCTCGAGTTAAGGCATTGTGGCCCACTGTAAATAGATGCACTCGCCAGAATAGGGCTTCGTCATCCCTAATTAGGGAAGTAACTCCAGAGAGACAGCATGTCACTTGCAAGACTGGGCTCATTGTTGGGTTTGTGCGCGTCCCCACAATGTGAGGTAATTGGAGTTGTACCTTTTAGAAAGCTGCTAATTTCACATAGGAAGTGCTAACAAGACCTTTGTGTGCCATGTTTTCCTTCGTCCTTTCTAAGGAAGTTACAGAGCTCGAGTACTGGGAATGGCTGGGCCAAGGCCTGCTGGAGGAGGCTGCGGTAATGAACCACTTCAGCCCCCCGCCAGAAAAAGGAGGCCTAATTTTCGGGCCTGAGAAGACGAGGCCGGACAAAAGGTTCTGTTTAAGCTTATTATACGGGACATTCTCAGTGCCTACACAGCTTTCCTCGAAATGACCCTCTCAAAATAAGTGCATCAAGTTTGAGCAAATAGAAACATGCAACTTTCGAGGCTGGGGGTTATAGTTTTCTTTACAAAGCCATTTATATAATGTAAGCTGCAATTAGTGCGGAACGGAGCAACAAGATCTAGCAAGGAAAGTTCCTCTGACAAAAGACAGAAATTAGGGGAATAAGTAACAGTTAAATATTGGCTTCAGATAACCAGCTGAAAAGGCCTTTCAAAATAGCTGTGGATGTAGAAAATAAAATAATTTTGCTACGAGTCTCTTTTGCCGCAAAGTTTGGCTTTTAAATCGCCAACTGATTAATTCCACTAATTTTAAATTATCCAGATAGAATGGATCTGAGCTTAAAAAAAAAAAAAAAAAGAAATAACTGAAAAGCCTCTTGGCTTTTAAGCCTGACAATATCATCAAAACATCCGTAGGAATTACATATAAAAATTCAAACGGTAATGAAACAAATTACTACTTACAGTATGAAAAGTCTGCAAAAGCTTTTTATAGACTTGAAATGCAGAAGTTATATAAACTACTCAGCAAAAAGAATTAGAAAATGACCTTTGCAGATCAGGGGCAAAAATGAACAGTCTTCAGGGGGAAAAAAAATCACTGTTAACAATGGCTTTTAATGCCATTTTGCTTCCCTCATTTATCTAATAATTGTGGCAAGGTTATGGTAAACAATGAACAGTATGTTTTCACATATTCCACCTTTAGTGTCCTCCATATGAATTTCTAAAACACTTAAGAGAATAGATACATAAACCTGTGACCTTCAAATGAGCTTTTTGCTACTTCCAACATTTTGAATAAAAAAGGTCAGAAAATTGAACCGCTTGGCGCAGTAATGAATTCCATTCTGTTGGGTAAACAAAGCTAAATTTTAAAACATGGACCTGACATCTCTACAGCTCAAGAAGCTTTTCTCTTCTTTGGGCATGTGAGGGGGGGAGGGTGAGGAATGCACTCCACCAGCCATCCCCTAAACCACCACAGCATCCATCAAGGGGAGAAGAAGGAGACAAAAATATTTGGTTTTATTCTGCGAACAGCAGTGATTTCCAAGGCCAGTGTGACACAAATGTCCGATTTTTAAGACCTTTTTTTTTTTTTTCCTCCACCTCTCATCCCCCCAGTGAATAATTGATCCAGTCCACACAAAAAGAAGCCAGCACTACCCTTGCCGAGCTAGCTCTTACTGCTGAGGGCCTCCAAAAGTTACTTCAATTTCCGCCGTGCTTTTGTCCATGAGTTGTCCTGGCTGAAAGGCTTGGTTAGGTATTGTTGCAAAAAAAGTCTGCGCCCACATTTATTCCCCCCCTCTAATTCATACTCTGCATTGTGGGGTTTTGCTATTCAGGGACTGATTGGACAACAGCCCAAAGAATGGCCCTAGTGATTAGGCTCTCAGCATGGGTCTGGATTGTGGGTATAAACCCAGAGCTGGGGCTTGAATTCACGGAGGCTTTCTGTTTCCTCCTAGTGCCTCCCGATATTTTATGCATCCTTTGCTGCAGGTAATGCATTCCTTCATACCAGGAAACGGTATCTGTATAATTAGCCGGCACAGTAGTGTGTGAGCCCTTGAAAGTCCAGGGGTTGTGCCCCGGGAAGCAATTGCACTTTGGTATTGATAGGAACTTGGTTGTTGTTTTTTTTAGTGTTTTTTTTTTTTTTTCCTTCCCGGTCAGGGTGGGATAACACAAAACCCTGAGTATTGTCATGACAAGGTATTCATCCTGCTTGACAAAGGCAACTTGTCTAGCATCCCCCCCGGGGGCACACAGAGGCGATGCTGGAGGAAGATTTGTTTGTTTAGAAGCAGAAGTATGGCTTGCCCAGCCCACTGCAACTCCCAAACACTGGCCCTGACCCCATCCTCTGCCTCCTGCACCATGCCGCCGTTTCCCTCATTGCTTTACATTTTAAAGTATGGCAGCTGTGCAAGTCATGAAGTATACAGATGTCACTCTGCGTCTTACATGTCAGTAGCTGGAATTAATTTACATTTATTTGCCTATTGTTTTATATCATTTTATGACAACGTGCCACATAATATAATTTAAATCTTTAATGTACAACTAATTCTCTACCATTAATTTGTCAACATGATTACTGGATGTGCCACCAGGAAAAGCTGGATGACTTAAAATATGTAGAAGGCATTCCTGTAGCTTTAAAAGGGGTTTGTATCTGGAATGACAAAGGTTTACAGAACTTTTTTTGGTCTGTCTGTAATTTTATGAAAACTACAATTTCAATGTAATTTCACAAACTGAATTATTCCAAATCTCAGTCTGAAATAAAATAAACCATCTAATATATTAATTAGCCCAGGGAGAGAGTCCCAACAGCATTGTGAGAAGCAAAATGATAGTTTGATTCCTGAGAAACACAGCCTTCATCATGACAAATCCTGGCTGATAGGAGTTTAAACTGTCTCCCTGCCAATAGCATTTTATTTTGGGCAGAGCAGTAATCTTTTTAGCTATGCGCTGGGATTGAAAAGCAGCTCGTAACAAGAGCAGGTTGTGAATTTTTTGACAGAAAAATGGTGATTTGTTGAAACTGAAACTTGTCCTGGAAGCATACAGCAGGAGCTACAGCAGGGAAGGTTTCTCAGGGTAGAACAGATGATTAAAAAATGAAGAGGGAGAGGGTTTTTCTGTGCCTCTCAGCCTTCTCCTCAGCTGTCTGTAGGTAGGGAGTCAAGGCACTCTCCAGGGATGTGGGAGAGCCAGTCTCAATTAGCTCAGCAATGTGCTTGTCAGGGGGGATTCAGAGCACATAGCCTCTTTGCTTTCAGGGTGGGTCTCAGTCAATTTCCTCTGCAGCTCTGAGGCACACCCCTGCTTATTTGCTGTTTCTCCACCTAAAAAAAAAAAATGACTATGTATGTGCCTCCTTTAATAAACCAAACAAAACTCATACTGACATGGAGTCTGGGTGATTCCCCTCTATGTGATTTCTCATGCAGTGCTGGGGCTGGGGATGGCAGCCCGCCTTGCTGATGAACCTGGGAGATGGGTAAAAACCAGGAGCTGGGCCCTCAGGCTTCACCTCTGTGATTGCCCCGGTGCTCTCCTTGCAGTCTCTAGGGCTGTCTGCAGACAGCACTGAACCCCTTGTCAAGGTCCTGTTAGCTTGCTCATATGCTTGCATCTACTTGCACAGAGCAAACAGTTCTTACAGGCGGACCTCAGGCTGTCAATTCCTCAGCACGGTAACCCAGCTTCTCTTTTTGACACAGTTTTGCAACTATTTCATTCAGGAGGGCTCCCTGCAATCATCAGGTCTCTAAAGAAGAAAAGCCTGCACTCCCACCAATGTGGGACTGAGACTAGAGTGCAGACCTCAGATAAAAACACTGGGGAAATGAGGAATAATCAAAGTGTATGAAAACATAGCAATCAGTTTCCGGGGAATAATTTGCCAGAAAAACATTTAATCTTTTCACACTGTCTTTTTTAAAGCTCAGCTCCCTGCCTCTCCTCCTCTACCTTTCAGGGATCTCACAGGAGCTGTATGAGTCACCAGAACAGTGGAAAAATCTAGCAATTTCTTCCTGGAAAAAAAAAGAAAAATGAGGGCTTGATTAAAAATTAAAATGGGAGGGGAAGAAAAAAGATATTCTCTGAAAAAGAAGTGTTTAGACAAAGCCCGTCTGCTTCAATTTCCAAGCTACGTAAGCTCCCTTGCCCTGAGAATGACAGTAGATTCCATAAATTAACTGAAAATCCCTCTTCTCAAGAGCCTAAGTTATCTCTTCTTTGCCTGCAGCTCTGATTTAGAATAGGCACTCGTTTGTTTACTGTTTTAATTAATGCTCCTTTTCAGTGTGGAATAGGGGAAGGGAAATGAACTGACTTGATAAACACGTGTAGCTGTTATGTGTTATATTTGGGATCATTCAGGACTTGCAACAGATTAATCAGGCTTGACTGGACGTGAACCTCCTAGCAGAAAAGGTAGATCAACTCTGCTGGATGCCCAGTAGGTGAGTATTATTTTAACTGCTAGCCTGTGATAGGAAAGGCTTAGAAGGACAGTCATCAGTGGAGAATATCTCTCTGTTTTCGCCCAGGAAAGCAGTCTGATTCTTTCCCCCACTGCTTAACAGTTAAGGAGACCTTGACAATATAAGCCACTTTTCATGCCCCCTCTGCTTCCCCTTCTAACCTTGCTGCCTCATATTCAAGGGGAAAGAAACAAATCATCCCATTATTTTTAAAACATTTAAGTGTCACATTGGGGAAAATGCTCTCCTAGGTTAACTATGAATGATTGAAGATTTTTTTTCTAAATGCAATATAAGTGTAATAACAGTTTAAGTGTCATGCTACACTGTGTATTGCCTTTGCACCCTGTGTGCAATACCTAGCACACTCAGAACAGAAAATGATCCAAAATCAGCCTTTCCTCAAACAGTTTGAATTCTTATCCTCAAAGGGGAAAAATAGCTGACTTTAGGTTTCTTCATTATGAGGCAGCAAGGAAATTATTTAACCGCATCATGGCAGTAAAGCAACATTCAGCTCATGAGTACCAAATCCCAGAAGAGACTGCGTCTCCTGCTTTCCAAATAAAGCAACATCTAAAAATATATTCCTCTACACCACGTTTTCTCTTGGCTTATACAATTAATATGTGTACAGAAAACAATGTCACATTAAAGATAAGTGAAAAGGAATCAGGGAGTATCCATTTATAATATTGTCCAGCTGACCTTGCCAGGCAGAGGACATGAGGATGTTGCACAACAAACCAGGCAAGTACTTGGATTTTAACTGCATTACGTTAAGCTGCCTAGACTTTATGGCTGTCAAATGGAACCCTGCTTACTAGTATCTCTTGTCAGCAGACTGTCTGAAAACCAGCTTTGGTGTCAGTTGTGAAGACAGATGCTCATCCACCTTCTAGGAAAGAGATACTGTGAATGGAAGTGTTGTATGTGCTCATTGCAGAGCATATATATGGGGCTGGACCTGGCTTTCTTTTTGCTGTGTCTTGTTAGGAGAAGTGGTTCTGGAGTCAAACATTTTTGGAACTCAATACAAGCAATCTTATATTATACATGGGCCTCTGATTTTAACCCCCTACCAGACTGCTGGAATGAAGGGTGACTAGACATGGGAAGGGAAGGAAAGATAGCAGCCCAGCTGAAACACACTTAACATTTTACCCTCAAATATTCCTAGACATGCAAGGAGCTTTGATGTGTTTTAAAAATCTGAGGTAAATATCTTTTTTAAAGATAGCCCCTAATATCTTGCCACAGCCATCAGCTTGGACACCATGATGGCAGCTAATAGCCTAGCAATACCTATTGTGCCACAATAAATGATTTATCTTACTTTGTTCATAGACATCTAAATGCTACAAGGGAAAAAAGCAGCTTGACAAGTCTGCAAGGAAAACATTTTGGAGTTACTGCTGCGTTCTCCTCTCTGGAGATTTGCAGCCTTGTGAAGGGGGAGCCTTCAGATCTCCAAACAGCGTGGAGACTCACAGTTGCATTTACTCATGTGCCTGGTTAAGGAAGGCTCTGCTAGACCCAAACATAAACATCTGCAGGGAAATCACAACCAGGCATATGGATCCTGGGGAATCTACACTGAAAATCTGAGTGGAAGAGGCCTTTTTTTCCTAACAGAGATACCACATCATTACACTCAGGACCAGTCAAATGTCCTTGGCAAAACTGGTATTGGACTTGTGGCAACTCTCAAAAATCCAGACTCCAAGCCCAGTAATAATAGTCGTATTTATGAAGAAAAGACCAATGCTAGCTGAAACACCTCATCCTGAGTAGAACTGTGAATGTTCTGAAGCAGGAACATGTTATTCCGCCTCCCTGTAAACACTCAGTGCGAAAATGTCAGTGGGCAAACTCACCTGTGATCTGAATTGCTGCTGTTCCAGGTCTTTCTCTTCTCCTGTGCTTCCTTTGACAAAACACAGACTCGTCCCATATGGGAGCATTGATCCCCATAATTATAAGTCAAGGAAGGGCAACCACAACCTCAGTCTTCAGTTTTAAGTCATAATTGACTTAGATGTGGGACAAACTACTTAATAATAAAACATAGGACTGTAAAATTTAAGAATTAAGAAAATACATCGTAGAAGTGGGAATTTATTCCAAGGAATTTAGTGAATCTTTCCAAAAGGATAATGACAACTATATTTTACTACTTACTTAAATTTGCAGTATGAGAAAGTTCTTGAAGCTAGTGAGAGAAAAGCAAAAACTCCTGAGCCAATATGCTTCAACGATTGATACTTCTCAATGCCCTTTATTTGCATGCAAAATAAAAATTTTTTCTCCCAAGATTTCTTCTTTCATCTCATGAAACAGCACAGGGCAATAGGCAAAAGAGGTTTAAATGGCTTATTATAAGAAGAACTGCTAGCACCTTTCTGGCTTTCACTCGGGCCAACCACAGAAGGCTGAGTACCTGCATCAGCCTCCTGAAACTCCTTGGCTTCCCTGCTGAATTCTTCCCGGCCATCCACAGCAATGGAAAGTCCTCAATTGTGAGTGAAGGCAGGTGCAAGACTATCTTTTTTGGGAGGGATGTGCTCTGATAAAACATTTGTTTCATTACAGAAAATGAATAACATTCAGGGCTATGGAATGTCACAGCTTTTGCTGGTATTTGAACACTTCCTACTTTTTCATCATGAATTTACTCTGCTATTAATGTTTATTGTGAACTTATCTTCTGTGATTGGGGTTTGGAAATTGCCCAAAACCTGCAGCACAGAACAGCATCTGAAAAATGCAAGCAAAGGAGGAAGGCAGAGGGGTGGAGGGAAATGTCAAGGGAGTTTTGCAAAGCAAATAGAGTATTATCCTTTTGTTTAAGATGCCATGAAGACTTTTTATCTGCTATGTGATACTTTGCTTGGAGGATTCACGCATACTAAGAGCTTCCCTGAGCACCCCACTCCCCTTGATTGCTTTACTGTTCTTAGTGCAGATTTATTAAATTTTGAATTAACATGTGTTAAGGAGGTTGATTTTGTTTGCTCTGCCACATAACTTACTTTTCTAAACACTTAGTAATAGCAGCGGTTAATCTATTGACCAATGGCTTAAGCAGCAGGTGGCTTTAAGACCAATGGGCCAGTCCTGACAAGGCCCACAGAAATTCCTAAGACCTCTTTGTTACCTGGGCTGGAATAGAGAAACTACTTGTTTGGAAAATGTTTCTCCTCCCACAAAACATCTTCAGTATTAAGGGTCTTTTGTTACCAGAAGGCTGAAGAGGGGGATTATGAAGGATAGTCTGTCACACAAATTGTTTCTTCTTAGACGTATAATACAACCTGCATTAAAAGTTTACAAACTAATCTAATGAAATTATCATTCAAATGAAGCATGTCATTTCCACATTGGAAATCTCAATGCTGCAATGCCTCTGCCACTGCTATTTTAGAAGAAAACAACTCTTTTTCTAAAAAAAAGCCTCGGCAGTGTTCTCTTTGAAACTGGGACCCAGATAATCTGCAAAGGCTCATTTTCTTAGGAAACACAGGCACTAAAACATTAACAAATCAGTTCCCATGTGTTAAGGAATCTGGAGTTACAGTTAACTATATATCATCTGGATCCTTATACACTTTCCCTGTTATGACGTGAAAATTCACATCATAAAAGGAAAGATGGGTTTTTTAAAATATATTTGGGTTGGTTTAGTAGAAGTCATCAGCATCTGCAGCAACTGAAAAATGCAGTTCTGTACCCTTTGAGACAAAGCTATATTGACTTAGCTGCGGGCAGTATTCAACTATGACTTTCTTAAGGAGGGATCTTACAGAGAAAGGTGGCGAGAGACACCGCTCTCCAAAATGTGTCCATGCATGCACAGAAAGGACAGAGGCAGTTTCTCTTGCAGTGAAGAAGTAGTGCTTGGTGAGTAAATGGAGCCTGTAGGGTAATGTTTATTCTGTCTTCAGCCAAGCTTTCTGTGTTGTCCTAATCCAAGTTAGTAGAAAAATGTGTGTGAGTGTGCATGTGCGTGTGTGTACATGCACAGATATATATGCATGCATATATGAATATACACAGATATATGCACACTCTGACTCATGCACTACAACTACAGTCCTGTATACCCTATATTGTAAGTAACAATTGTGAACAGCTGCACTGCAGCAACATAAAAAATCAGGAACAAGAGAAGCCAAGTTACCAAATATTCTGTATCCCGGTTTTCATTTGCTCAGGATTTTCATCATTTGAACTGTGTATCCGTCTACGTTATACACGCATGTCTGTATAGGCTTGTCATACACATAGACACATGAATGCACTTATATGCATAACTTCTATTTAAGACTTTTATGTTTTGGGGACCCTGATCTCATCTGGGGATGAGATCCTGTAGCACCACTAGGTGCTACTGTAATACAACTAATTAATATTATTTTTACTACTAATAATAACAGCAGTGTTTACTTTTAGCATGTTCTCACTCTTGCCAACATATGTTTTTATATTCTTTAGTTTTCTTGTTCTTTGCAGCACAAATGCTTAGAGAGGTCTTAATTAACTGCTCAGCAATGACGTACTCTCATTTAGTTTTTCTCTCAAACTTATTTATTAGCTGTTGTTTATCAGTAGGAGAGTTTCTAGCACTGAGACTGCTAGGATTTACTCTAAGCCTCTTAGTCTGGTGTTTCCATGGCCCTGATTCTCTGTGTAGGGGAAGCTAAGAAAACCATACATACAGGTTTTGGCCCCTTTTATTTCTAGTAATCTAGAGCAGATTTTTTTGGGGGGAAATGGGGATGGGGAGAAAGGCACCTGACTATTAAATAGGCTGAGAAAAATGCTGATTTTTGGCCAAGGCTAATGGAGCACTACAGAGACTTTTTGTTGTTGTTTGTTTGTGTGAGACGATGTAACTGGATTTCAACATATTTTAAGGGAATTTCTCCGAACGAATGAATTCCTGTGAGTAACAACAGAAACACTTTTGTCTGATTTCTCCAGTAAAGGCTTCATCAGAAATCTATAGCCAAAGCAAGCCAAAAAATACAGGAAGGTATTCACTCTACAGCTGCCCTCCAGGCTCCTAGTGCTTCGCTAGTACTCAGACCTGTAAAAGACAGCCTCTTCTGTTCTGCACCTGCAAGGAAAGGGATTGATCTGAGCCTCCCTCCTGGTTAAAGCTATCAAGTGTTTGGCTTATTTCTTTTTCCTTTTTTTTTCCCTTTTTTTTTTAGAGAATACATTTGTTTCTTTCTTTCTTTCTCTTTTTCTCCCCTCCTTTCCCTATTTCTGACTGCCTTTCCCCCTTCTTTGTTTTTCTCTCTCTTCCTCTCTCTTTTTCCAACAGGTGAGATCTCCCCTTGCTAACTCACCACCTAATTAGAGCTGACAGAATTAGTTGCATTCACCCTGGCTTTAGTCCTGGCAAGAGCTAGAGAATTGACCCACTTTTCAAGGTGCCAAATTGAAGGCTGAATCCAGGTGTGGTCGAAGGCAAGGGGATTATTTTCCTCCCATGGGGTGCAAACAAAGGCCTGGGCTAGGGATAGGTGGGGTGGGGACAATGTTGCCTGCAGGAGGGCTAACACTCCTCCTGACATCTGAGCCCTCACCACACCACAGCTCCAGGATGTGTCATGGGTTTTGCAGCCCCAGGAGTTGTTTTGTAGGGACCATGGTGAGGGAGAGCTCTGTATCCTACAGGAAGGATGAGCAGTGTTGTACCCCTCAGTTCTCAGCAGAATCCAGAAAAACAGAACATGTATTTGGGAAAATATACGTGGTATACCTATCTGCTGCTGCAGGGCACAGGACACTGTCTTTAGGATGTGAGAGCAGGTGGCCTGAAGAGACATAGTGCAGAGCCCTCAGGGAGCTGGAGCCCACTGTGCAAACCTGCGAACCTGTGTGATTGATCAGGCACTGAGCCTGGAGCCAGGAACATCTCAGCTCTGCTCAGTGACTCAACAACATGAGGCAAATGATGCAAAAAGCTTCTTCCTGTTCAGTTAATACAGTTACTCATGAGACTCAGCAGGCTCTCTGAGAACTGGCCTGTTAATATTGATGCAGTATTTTCCAGGGGAGGGCTCTGCACCTGCTTTCAGTATTGCAGTGAGTCCGAGAAATGCTCTCTTTTTTTCAGGCTAGGTCTTTCTTCAGTAGGGTGGAGAATCCTAATGGCATGGCTGGTCGCAGAGTGTGGGTACTGTCTCAGACTGCATGAGAGTTTGTGTAAAAAAGACAAGTGAAGTAGCATGGTGACAGCAAACACCTTGTTACTCAAGTTCTTTCACGTGAAGGCCTGATGACTTAGGGAAACAAACCCACAGCGTGTGTGTGCAGGCTTTCCATACCTACAGCATCATTGTTAACTCCTGTTGTGCTCCAATGTCTTACAGTGATCCACCTATTTAAGTAGCTGTGAACAGTAGGAGAGTAAAACAAATCTTGCTTCATCTGATAGAATAAGAAAGCTTGGTAGTTGACTGAAAAGTTAAAAGAGGTAGGTCAATATGAATAACCTTGCTTCTATCATCCTATTGAAAAGAGGAGACAGCTTCACTCACTAACCTTGAAGAGTGCAAGCATTGACTGAGGAGGCAGAAAAGTGAGAACCTCTGTGATTCTCTGTATGTTCTAATTTTACTTCAGAAAAAAAAAAAATCATCTCTTGTTCTGTAAATTGTTCTTGCCAGTGCATCACAATCCTGCATTCCCGGAAACCACTCTTTTGTCTGCTCCTGTTGGTGAAGAGCAAAAGAGCATATAGTCCTTGAGAAATGCAAGGAGCTAGGAAACAGAGGTGGATGAGACCATCTGAAAGCCAAACTGTTGCAACTATAAACAGGAATAAAAAGGAGGGGAAATGTAGCACCTGATGCTTTTTTACTCGCATCTTTCTTGAGCCCTGACCAGGTCGTAGAAAACTGAATAGTGGTATCATGCATTTGAGACCATACTCTGGACTTGGGAGCTTCAGGCTTTCCTAGATCCTTAGGAAAAAAAACAGAAAAGCAGCCATTTTTCAATGTTAGAAGGATGGAAACACGAAGAATCATTTTTATTGCTTCTGTTTTACTTTCCTTGATGCAATAAAACTAACTAGTGAAAGTTCTGAAAGGACAGGTCTGTGTGGAATGCCTCACTTTAATTATCTCACAGAGGATGGAGGGTATACACTGTCTTCACTGTCACATATCATTTTATTGTTACTTCTTTAGGGTGGGCTATATATGAAACAGTAACAAGCAACCTTTTGTCCTTCTCTCCAGACCCTCCAAATCTAGCCATGCTTTGCAGTTCATCTTTGCAATGTAGCTCTACCACCACTGTAGTTCTTTAAAAGGGTCATAGGGAATCACAGCAAAGTGGCATACAAAGGTAAATATGTCAAGTGAGTTATGTTAACAGAAAAAGAACTATACAGTAGGTCAAGGTTTGGGCAACAGCAGGGATATTTTTGTGAAGATAATGTTACTCACAGTGGTGGTGGCTTCCTTTGTAATACATAGCTGCCCAGAGAGAATTGTCTTTATTCTCATGGTGTCAGAGGGCCATATAGGAAGGTCCTATGGGGTCTAAATGAGATAGACACTGCAATTGCATGTACAAATAAACTTTTACTATATGAGCAGCATGAATGGGCTCTAGTGTAATGCTTTCTAATGCTTCACATTTTCAGGTTGGCTTTAAGACAATTATCAGAGCAGCTTTTAAGAGCTAAATGGAGGTTTATGCAGTTGTGTTTTCCTTTAGGAAGGGTAACTACCTTACACTGCATCACCGCTACAGGGCAGAGGTTTCTGAGTTACATCCCAGCTAAACTAGTGGGAAAATGACAGGTCCAGCATAGGAGAATCTGCAGGTGACTGTAGATTTATGTTGCAGATTATGTTGCACAAAAACTCAAGGTCACCTTGGGAGGGGGAATGTTCAAACACAGGATAGAAGCAACCTTCAGGGAATGCTAAGAAAGGAGGTTCAAGCCTCATGGTACTGCTTAGCACAGCTCTATGGTGTGGAAGAACTGTCTCATTGCCTTCCATGTGTCCCACCTAAGCATGTAGCAACACAACCTGCTCATCAGCTCCTGAAGCTACCCCTGGAGGATTTGGAATAATAAGCAGCCTACACTTAGACAGCTACTCCTCTCTGCGAAGGAAAGCTCATGCAGGCCAAGACTGGGCATTTCCAGCCAAACCACAGCAATTTTACTGGCCATAATATGGATGACCAGAGCCAGGGCAGAAAGCACAAATAGCTAGAGTGTATTCCCATGGCTTTGCAAGCTGAAGTCAACACAGATGCAGCCATGTTGTACCTGAGCTTGCAGCCAGCTTGCAGCTTAAACTACTACAGGTATCCCTCATGGAAGTGCAAGTGTTTTGAACTATTACTGCAGGACTATCTGCCTTTGGTGTCAGCATTTAAAAGACTCTAGGAATATGGCAACAACTCTGCTGCAAGCATAAACGATGCATTGCACTACACCACATTGCTGTGTCAATATTTTAAAAATGCTTAAAGTGAAATTTCTTTCCTCATTTGAAAGAGCTTTTTCAATACTTTGAGAAAAGCTGTTCTCCAGCTCACACATTTCTGAATATTCTGATTTGTCTCCATGGTCCCTACATTGAAAAACATGTCCAGATCCACCATTAAATATTAAATTTATTCTTCTTTCTATGTTATGAATAGGTAAGAAATCAGCAAAGGGGAATATTAGTAACAATTTAGGTGTGGAGCTTTTATGTGTGTAAGGTTTTTTCAAAATCCTTTCCCCATCTCCCCTGCTCTGTTACATATGGATTCATTTTTAAGCCATAACTGCCCTATATCTCATAAAACATGCAGTACATCACCTTTTAGATAGAAGTCAGCAGGAACAAAACTACTGGAATGGATGAATAAACAAATTATTGTTAAGGCAATACACATTAGCCTCTAAATAGCAGTAGGAAAATGTGCAGTGCTTCTGCAACTGAAATATGTTTGTATGATCATCTGAACTGTTCATCCAAGTGTTCATTTCAGCTTGACCCTGTTTGGCACAGGTGGAAAGTGCTGTGCATCAGAGTACCAAGTAAAATGGATGGTGGCTCTGGGACAGGGGAATCCCATCCAGCAGCAATAAGAGTATGGTTGTATGGCCACAAAATGCCCCCTACCTGCTGGCAAGAGTGGTTACCTAGGGAAAACACATTCCTAATCACCTCATTAGCATAAGGTAGATTGCTCTGAAGGCAAAACCATAAGCTGTCTGCAGCCATATCCTGCCTTTACGTTGCTCTGAAGTCCAGGCAAGCAAACATGCTGTCAGGCTGAGACTTCCCAGCACTCAGCGTGCCTGGCTGCTCCTTCAGGTTCTACCTTTCCTGGTGAGTGCACACAAGATGCCTGGTCCCAGAGATCCTCTGCAGCACAAGTAGGGACTCCACAGTGTACACTGATTTTCTGCCTATAGGTTCTTGTGCCTGTGATTATTTGCCACATGAAAGTTCCAAACAGGACATATTATGTTCACTCTGGAGAAGATTTTTAAGCCATTCAGTCTTACCTGCACTCTAGTCTTGCTCTCCTGCAAGGTCTTCTGCCTTCCTTACTGCTGGTATGCTGTCCCACCAATCTTCATGCCTGCTAGGATTATGTACTGTTCCTCTTCTGTGATGAATCTAACTGGAACTGTTTTGCTCTCACTCCTAATTTTTGGGCTTTCTGAATGCCATGCCCTAAGATGGATGTGCCCTCCCTAAGCCATTAAGCAGCCCATACTCAGCTTTTTGGGCCCCAGAGGCAAGGTTCCAAACCTCACTGCCCTGCCCTGGAGGACCAGGATGGGATGCTGCCCAAGCTTTGCAGTCATTATTGCTGTAACGGGGCCTTATGACAAAGAAAAGAGCAGGCCGAAAGTGATCTGAAATGGGCTGGGGTTCAGCAGTAGGCATCCTTTTCACCGATCATTGTTTGGCAGCAATTTCTATCCAGTAGCAATATTCCTTTGCTTTCCTCACAGCTGAAAATAACTCAAAGTGCTTCAAAAGGACTGCCTTTTAACTGAGCTGAACACCCTTCCAAATGATTTTTGTCACGGTGAGTATCTCCGCTTCAGATGAGGAGAATTCGGTCTCTTCCCTCCCATTTATTTTCTCTGCAGCCTATAAACCACTGTAAAATATGGCTCATTGTTTCTGTGCTCTCCCATGCCCTTTATTTCCATAATGGACTCTTTGCCCACGTGTTTGCTAATATTTCTACCTCACTACATAAGCTGGCAGATGCCCAGAGCATTGGTGCCTGTGACATTATTCCTTTTCATTCCCCATGCATTTATCTGGCAATACCTTGCTTGCAGAGTGAGCATGGAAAAGCATGGATGCACCTAACCTGGCACAAGCTGTTGTAGAGTCGTGACAAAAACACCTGCCCTTTCTGTAGCAATCTGCTGAACTGCTGGTGTTCCCTGTACTGGGAACAGAAGGCTAAATCCCCACTTTGCTTCCTGTTGTGTCACTGTTTTAAGTGTTTGCATCAGCTATTGAATATACTTACACAGTACTAATGCCGTTGCTGAGATTCACATGGACCTTTGGAAATTTACGCTGCAAAATGCTTTAAGTGTGGTCCTCATCCCTAAAGATTCTAGCTACAAAGTATCTGCCTGCAGACTTGTGGAAGTATTTGCCTCAGAAAAAAAAATAGAAAAAAGGCCCAAACCATTTCTGTAGATTTCTGATGAGATAATAAAGAGTTAACCTAGAGCCACTGCTGCTAAATGTACATCTCCTGCCCTGTCCCCAAAAAGTAGCATAGCAATAGAACCAGTAAACCAGTATGAAGTTGTAGGAACAATCATCAGGTCCCCCTCCAAACAAATAAACAGGTTTTTTTTCTTCTGTAGAAATACAACAAAGTTCTACATATTTTCTTCAGTGCTCTTAGCCATCCCTTGAAAATTATCAGCTTGTTGCTGAAATGCATTAGAGGAGGGGAGCTGACATTAAAATACTTCTCATATATATGCAATGTCATAGGTCCCTATTTGGATTTCAGTACTTCTGTTGAAAAATCCAATACTAGTACCAACCATCAGAAAGAACAATAACCTCTTCAGGGAATTTTGAATGATATCTGATGAAGTATGACAACATCTAGCACAAAAATAAAGGACGGATGAAGGTCTGCTGTTTAAGAAGTCTTTTTGAGTGAGACTTGCATTATAAATGTAACTTTGCTTGCTGAGGAGACTTTCTATGTGCGTTACTTCACTTCCTTGCCTCAGTTTCCTGACACAGGAAAAGGGAAACTATTTCCTATTGCATTGGCCCATGGTGCTATTTGAATAAT
Source organism: Urocolius indicus (assembly GCA_013401255.1). Classification (NCBI taxonomy): domain Eukaryota; kingdom Metazoa; phylum Chordata; class Aves; order Coliiformes; family Coliidae; genus Urocolius; species Urocolius indicus. The sequence continues at coordinate 198,203 of WBNH01008471.1, read as the reverse complement.
GACTCCTAAAAGCACATTGAAGATGCAAAGTACTAACCTGTTTAAAGGCTGTCATTGTTGTGAATTAAAACATAAATCCTAACCCTGAAAATATTATATTTGTGCCCTTAAATTAAACAAATTTATTGTTCATTTTTCAAGCTTCTTTAGAAAGGAAAGGTTTCAGAAAATGAAACCCCTTTTCACAATGAAAAATCTCAAACTGTATATCTGCTTCCTGGAGGAAACAAGTCTAGATCTAAGGCTAATAACTGTGGCTACTGTCTTCTCATTCAGAGTGAACTCGGAGGCTGATATCGTTTGCAATAGCAATTTATGCTTTAAGGACTCTGATCCACACCTGAGAACCTCAAGGAGCTTCTGTCTGGATGCAAATGCTAATCTCTCAAAGGTTTTGCAATTTATTTTTTAATGGTTCACTTCTGAGACATTCATCTGGCACTTTGACTATTATGTTACCTGGATTAAAAAAGATGCTAATAAGAGTATTAGCCAGGTTCTTACACACAGAAAGCTTTTGCAATTACAAAATCTCCCGAATCACTCATTCAGGATTCTGGGAAAAATACATCATTTTTGCTTTCTAGATCTGTGTTTTGTTTGTTTTTTTAATTAAAACCTCAAGAAGTGCTTAAAGTTCCTTGTTAAGCGGTTTGAAAAATATATGGTCCTTGTAAATTAAATACTACAAGTTCTTAGATGAGTGATCCCTAAACATTTATTATTCACGCTAATACGATTTAATTCTAACTCACTGTAAGATTTATAGAAATTAAAAGACATCATATGCATCAGGGTGATGAAAATATAATCTGGTTCATGAAATCTTTACACACAACTTTATATTTCTGCAGTATAATTATCCTGGGTGTGTTCTGGGCTTCGGGAATGTGCCACCTTGGGGCCTGTGCCTGCAGACTGTGCCAGGTCCAGAGAGGGTTCAGCTCCCGGTGGCACTCTTGCACTCCTGCCGAGGCTTCTCCCACTGAACTCCCTGTGCCCCTTAGGCAACTGTCAGCTTCTAGGTGCCTCTGTGACCTCTTTCCAAGCTGTAAACTCTTCAGTTTTTACTCCTCTGCCTATGCTGTCTCGACACAGTGAGGGATGGCAAATGAACTTGGGACTGGGGCAAATTCCTTAGAAAGAGAGGAAGCTGATGGAAGGAAGAATGTGGCCCTGCAATGCTAAAGCTCACTTCCTTGCCTGTGAATGGGCTGCACAGGCTGTTTCTTCACACAGGGATTTGAGAGGCACAGTTCAAGGAAGAAATTTTTGTTATAATTACGTAGCTGCATTCTCCTCAGCCAGAGTCCTGAGGAATTAGCAGTTTCTTTACCTTAGATAGCACGTACACTGCTTAGGAGAGGGAATCAGTACTGTTGGCATTTAATTGCTACCCGTGAGTTGCGAGACCGCTGTTGAAATAGAACTGGGAGGAGATCCTTCTAAATTCATTTTCTTTTTTAACTATCAAAGCCACTCCACAGAAAGCTGCAGCAACTTCAGCAAGTGTCTTGGTTGCACACCAAGGATTTCACTGAGAACATGTTAGAGGGAATCAGAAAGCAGAGAAAAGGTCACAAATAAGCACCTTAGGAACAATGAAAGCTTTTCTCCATGTAGCAGTGGGAGAGTTGCTAGAAAAACTGAAAAGGTATTAATCAGAAGTGGCTATAAATCCTCTGGAGTTTTGCTCTTATAAAACTCCTCAGAGAAAGTCTTGAAGGAAATGCAGGTCAAAGCCCAAAAAAGCTCTTGATCAGAGATTGCTGGAGGAAAATCTTCCCAGATGCCATTTAATAGGCAGCAATCACCCCAGGAGTGGGAAAGCCAAGTACGCTTGAAACATGGTTGCAGTTCCTAATAGGCCTTGTCACACTTAAGGCACTGCAAGCTCCATCCAACGAACAGCTGAAGCTGGCTGGCGATTCATAAAGCCAACAGTTTAAAGTTTATTATGATGAAAGCACTTAATGACAGCCATCGCTAGGGGCCCATCATTTATAAAGCTGTGCTGAGTATTAGACATGTAGCATGACCACCAATTTTATGTCACAATTGCTACCATAAAATGACCTTTGGTGATTTTTACTGCATGTGGTGGACAGCTCTTCTTTTACATTAGTGCTCTGTGGCTTTTCTTTGCAGACTATTATGCTGTCTAAAGCTTATTTGGCACTGTCGTGAGTCTCAACCCTTGTTATTACCCCGAAGGCCTGTCTAAAGGAAAACTCTCATGTTCTATTATAGCACTCCAATAATTTACAGATCTTACCATCCTTGGTTAGCGTCATAATTTAGTGCAGATATTCCTTCATTGTTACTACATTTAATAAAATCCCTCTGTTTCTACAGACAGCACTAAATTTCCTGTCCGGGCCACTTAAAATACATATGGTCCTGTATTATGGGCACATGGATAACGGGTTTTAATTTTTTGTTGTCAATTGAAAAGAACAGTAAACAAGAGCAGCGAACAGTAGTTAACCTGGAGAAATCTCCTTAAAGCCTTAGGTATAAATGCTAGACATTGCACAAACACCAGACATAATTTCAGTGCATAATGCACAAACATACATTTGCATGTGAACAATATTACTTAATTACCTTTCAATTTTTAGACCTACTTTGTATACTTCGAAGTGTTTGAATATACCAGCACTTTACTGTCCTGATGTAAAGTAGTGCCAGTAAAGTGGTCTGTCCATGCTACAACACCTTTAAATTGTATATATAATTTTATAAATGATATAAAATCTGTTTCTAGTCCATGAAAAAACACACTAGCATCGCACACTGCAATCTTGAAAGGATTTAAAATATGTGATTTCTTCTGGTACCTACTGTATTGGGTTTTATATAAAGCTTTTTTCAATAAGGTAAATTGTTACATGACAAACTCATCTTCCACCATTATCATCTGCTGTTTGTGTTTAACAACAGGAGTCCTGGTCTAACAAAACTGTTGTAATGGCTGTACAAATTACTCAGCTGAAAGCTTTTCACCAAACCAAACAGTATTAATCAGCAGTTCTTATGAAGGTGTTAATTAAAAACAATTTTCTTCCTCTGTTTGCAATACTAAGCCATCTTCATTTGCACAGTTTCCAATATATAGCTACTGTATACACTCACACTTCAGGGCTTCTATTAACTATTGAATCTCCTATCACCTATTTTATTACATTCCCGTCTCCCAAGTTTAGAGGCTTGTTGACATTTTAGAAGTCACAGCATGATATGCTTAATCATTTAAAAAGTACATTAATTGAAGTCAGAGTCGGGGAAAAAAATTAACAGGTCTTCTAGCATGCAGGCTCTGGCAGGACACAACACGGGCTGAATGTTCAAATCCTTTTCTGCTAGCATAACCCATCACCCAGGGGCAACATTTTATGTCTAAAGGGGGATGGTGCCTAATGCAAAGAACCATTATTTTTTTGTTGTTATTTTTAATAAGCAGTCCTCTATAAGTGACACTGTGTTGGTTATCTGCACGGAAATGCATCCAAAACAAAAGATACTTTCTGTTTCTGAAGGCCTATCGCTCCTTTGCTGCCGTCAGCCACAACAGCTCTTTGTTTTTGGGGGCTTGGCATCTGTTGAATTTAACCCAGATTCGAGGGTCAAGATGTTTCTTCTCAGGCTGTGGAATGCCATCTGGACTACTGCTCCGTGCATCTTCACTCTACGTTCCACACACTTTACACACAAGAAGACAATGAAGATCCAACACTGCTGTTGGACAGAGATGGAAAATATCCAGCTTTTACCCAGCCACAATATGCTGGGCTTTTTGGCAGCAAGCCAGCTGCTGACGAAGCAAGGAGCCTTAATAGGCTAAACCCTTTAAAAACGAGAAAGAAAAGTTAGATTTGTTACATTCAGCTGTTTGAGCAGAATCCACAGGTCCAGAGAGGGAGATGGATATGGCAGAGGAGGTGATGCACGTAATCTCACAAAATGTGTACTCCATTCTAGAGCATATTGCCTGCTTTCTAAATGGCTACAGGCAAAAGAGAGAGCAATACTACCTGTGCCTTAGCTTCCCTCGTATGGGGAATGGATGTAACTTGGGGAGCGACATGGGGAGGTTGTTCCCCCACAGTGCCTAGCCTTTGCTTAAACATTCAGCTGCAAATTCACTGAGTCATGTATTTGATTTCTTTTGCTTTATGGGGTTTCACATCAGGGTTTCCTCATTTTGGCTGGGTTAAGTAAGTGCTTTTGCAGTGCAGATGAGAATAATATTGAAAATCAGCTTTTAAAAATCATCTTTCCAAAGATGCCAGCATGCTTAAAGCCAGCGTTAGCCTACTGATTTGCAATAACGAAGGCATGGCAAACCATCTTAATCAGACTCAGGACAATCTAAAAAGTGAATAAAAAAGAGAAAAAGCAACAAAATTGTCTCTTTCTGAGGAAACAACATGGGATGGCCACGGTGCACAGAAAATGTTTCAGATATAACCACTGGTGCACACTGTCCTAGCACCTTCCGCCAGAGTCTCAAAACATTTCACAAGAGTTAAAGGAATTAGCAGTTTGACATTGCTGCTTGTTCCCTGATTTAAAGAAAAAGAAAATTAAGCTTAAAGAAATCCAGGCTAAACAATGTGTTTATAATTTGCCCTGTAAAAAGACAAGGACTTGGTTATTCCCCTCTTGCATTAGGCAGAGAGCATGAAAGGTGGTAATAAAATGCTGTTCTGTTTGACTTGCAGCGTGTTGCTGCCTTTTCCCTCTTCCCCTTGCCGTATCAGCTGTGCCACCTGCCATATCAAGAGGTAGATCGAAAGCTCCACCCACTGCATCCTCTTTTGTTCAGGGAGCAGCGAAGGAGAGTTGTAATGGAGATATATCACTTAATAAACTGTATGCAGCCAGGCTAGAGATGTAAGGGTGCCTTTCATGGGAGGTACAATTTTAATTCCGCTTCCTTCCTCATGCAGACACGTAGCCATTAAGCAACAGGAAAATATGGGAATGAATTGTCTAATAGGGATCTTGCAGTTGGACTGGTACCTGGGGAAGTAAGTTCTCCTGCCTCACTTTGCATTCTTAAGACATTTTTGATTTCAAATCAAACTTATTTCCCAACAGGAAAGATTTCTCTCACTGTTCCAGAGTGCTATCAGGTAGGACCAGTTCATAATTCTTAATAATTGTCATTATCGATGCTTATAAATACCTAAATACCTATAAATACCAAGAGAAAGGAGTTAGTCTTTTTTCTGTAGTACCCAGGGACAGGACAAGGGGTAATGAGCACAAGCACAGGAAGCTTCACATGAACATGAGAAGAAACTTTTTTCCTATAAGGGTGACGGAGCCCATGCACAGGCTGCTCAGGGAGGTTGTGGAGTCTCCTTCTCTGAAGGTCGTCAAAACCTGCCTGGATGTATTTCCTGTGTGACCTGACCTAGGCAGACCTGCTTGAGCAGGGAGGTTGGATTAGAACTCTGGAGATTCTTTCCAACCCTTAAAATTCTGTGATTCTATGCGGTTCTGTGAAGAAAGCCTTTGCCAGATCTCACAGCACTAAATGGAATAATTTTCCTTGGTCAGTTGTTTGTGAAGATCACAACTCACTGCCAGTGGGCACCACCTGCATTAGAGCTGCACCCAGGGGACTGGATGTCTACGAGAAGAACATTTCTTTCTGCCATTTTTCTCTGAGAAAGGAGGAAGATACAATGTTGCTTTAAAAACTACCAACTTCCTGAAGGAAAACTTGCATCAGCTTAACATTTCCATTCTTGGTGAAGACTGCATAGCTCTTGCATGGTGTCATTCATCCTCGAGTGCTTGGCAAACACAAAATAACTACACTCAATATTTTCTTACAGAACACAGTAAATTACATCATTAAAAATATAGTAAGTATAACAGACTAGTTATAGAGCCACATGAAAGACTGATACATTTTATAAGTGCGATTTGATAAACTGCCTAACTTGTTTGTTAACAAAGAGATTTGATGCATTAATAAATATTATATTTTTATTAAAATGTAAGAGCTCAGAAACAATTCATCAAGTCCCAACTAACATTGAGGACTTTGAGATATCTCTAAAAAATAACACTTTTAATGGCTTCTATACAGTAAATCCTAAATCAGTGACTTTTCAGTACCCATTCTAAAACAAAAAAAAAACAAAAAGAGAGCTTGCTTGTATACCTCTAAAAATATCTACATGGATCAAACCTGCAAGCACTTATGTAGATGAGTAACTTTACTGCCTGTGGAGCTCCAATGTGAGTTTCCAGGATGAAGCCTAAATGCATCTTTGGTAAACAAGCCATCAATTACACACTTTAGGGATGGCAGCACCTGTGCAAAGCCTTCAACTCAAATGACAGACACTACAGAAATAAAAAGCAATTATCAGCTACTTATTTGAGTAAAACTGTTTTCTTCATAGAACTAAAAACATAATTTTCAGTGACACTGGTTCTATTTTTGGCAAGTAACAATCTTTATTAGATTACTGTACAGAAGACATTCAAGCTGTCTCAAAAATAAAAGGTTCACAAATTTTAATATTTCCTTATTTTTCACACTCCTTTGTTGATTATAAAGATTTCCTTGTACATGTTTTTAGAGAAAACAAAGACACTGCTGTGTAGGACAAACAAAACAAAACCAATTAAGTGAAAGCCACTTCACAGCAATTTTAAATTACTCCTAAATGCTTTTGATTTCTTACTAGACAAGTATCTTGCAACAAGAGTTTGAATATGAAATTCATACTAGCTATAGGGGAGACATACTACTCAGTTCTAGGATAAATGGTCGGTTTGCATTGCCCCTGGTCTTTATCTAACACTGAGAATAGACTGCTTTTTATCAAAAGAGGAATAAATTGCTGTTATTGTGATGTTAGCCCATCACTTGGCATTGCAATTCAAGTTTTTGTGAGAAAGAAATGTATGATCTAACTGCGACTTGACCTATGCCTTCTGAGATCCATCTAGGTGCTCTAATGGAGCATAAAAAATATTGAATACAAGGACATGCAAACTGGTAGTGAAGAAATTTGTTTGAGAAGAAGAGTGAAGAGAAAGGAACTTTCATGAGCTCGTGGTTTACATGCTGCCCAATGTCTTAAATATGGAAGAACGCTTTTTGTCAAACTCCAGTTCTTTTAATTAATGCGTTTCAGCACGATCGTCTACACTTTCTTGCATCTAGTAACTCCCTCTCTCAATCATGGTCTCTGCCTCTCTCTTTTTTTCCATCATTTTCCACGTGTTGTGATTTAAGGGACTATATGGAACTTATTAATTATCCCAATTGTTTTTCTGAGAAGTCATTAAAATGGGCTATTAAACTGTTAACAAAATGCTCCTAATTCTTTGTAGGGTTGTTGTCTTTCCCAGCACAAGAAAAGTCACACTAAATGTTTATCAAATACTTGGGCCACAATATAGCACAATATAAACTAATTCAAGGGAGGTAGCTTGATTACACTACAAAATCCTTTAGTTGTTATGCTGTTTCTCGGAATTTATCAGAAAAGGATGTATTTTTTTAAAAGCCTTTCTAGGATAGTAGCATTTAGATTTTAGTCCTGATAAAGGCTCACTTTCCATTCATAGTCAGAACCTAAATGTGCTCTTCTTGTACCTAAACAGATAATAAGCACTCAGCACACTCCCCCTTCTTGACACAACACACTGAGACTAATCACACATAATTGGAGAGGAGGAGCAGAGGGGCTGGGCAGGCTATTGTGTCCAAAGGACAAATGGTCAGTTTATGAGGCTTTTGTCTGATGCATAATTTCTTATACATCTAAAGGAGGAAAAGTCCTGCTGGAAAAAAAAAACCCACATATACACACACTTATATTAAAAAAAACCTCTCAATACTGAAGCAAATAACGACATTTCAATCGTGGATAGAAAAACCAACAATGGCATTTCAAATTAAAAAAAAACAAAAAAAGGCAGAAAAATCCAAGCATTCAAAAGGTGCACTTTTAAAAGATCTTAAGAAAACTACTTCCTCACTAATTAAATGTGAATGCATTTGCTACTTTAAAACTGGTTATATGAGCCCACAAAGTATATTAATCACATAAATAACATTTAAAGAGATTAACAAAATACATGCAAGTTTAAAGACACAAATAAGAAGGAAGCCAGCTTTACATGTTGGTTGATGTATACTTGTGAAGATTGATTGGTTTTAGGCTGG